>CAOJBJ011902889.1:0-11994 GCA_948291685.1 Euphorbia celastroides | reverse complement strand
TTACGTTATCATTCGTGAGATTGACCTCTTTACTACATAAATAAAAGTGTGGGTTTTAAAAAATATGACATTATGTTTAGAAAATTAAGTTAGCATTTTTCATAGTTTGTAACAATTAATTTTTTGTTAATAAATTCAGTTGTTTGTTGTTGTAGATAATCTTTTATATTATAAAGTAGATAAAGATTGATAAAAAAATTTCTAAAATTTAAAAAATAAGAATAGTTTAAGGAATTAGTTTCCAAAACATGCATTGCTATTATTTTTTATGATAAAACATTTTTTCAAAAAAGGATTTAGTAAACGGATATTTATTTATATGTAATTGGATATATCACTTTCATTTTAATAAATAGTGAAAAGGGAGTTGGTGTAACAATTAAAAGTGTAGTATCAAAAAAAACATGTATTATCCTAAAACTTTTCCAAAGTAAAAAAGAAAAAAGAAGCATATTAAAAGGCTGATTTGAATTTTCTCTCCACATCGCTTTGTACGTTCATATATTTTTATTTATTGCGAAACGAGAGATTTAACAGATTAATAGAAAAGAAAATATATTAAATGAAAGAGAAAAAGACAACATACAAAACATGTCAAATACTAAATGGAGAGACATAAAAGGGCACAACTTATCATATTTAATTCCGAAGAAGGCCTTATAATATAGGTTTTAAATTTTATTTTACAACTAATTTTTTCTATTCCCAAAAAATTAAAAATAACTTATTGCAACGTTTATCTATTACTTCCTTCACTCTAGTTCTAGCTTTTTATTTAATCGAATTGTTAGACTTATCATTGACATATTTATGCTAGCTAGATATTCTTTCTGATTAGTTACCGCCTTATAGTATAAGGATAAATTAGAAATTTTTTTTGCATAATGTATACTTTTAATTTTATAAGACAATTTAAAAAGAGAAATGGTGAAAGTGTTAAAAAAAACACAATAAACTAGTTGGAGGGAGTAAACTAAATTGGATGGGTCTAAAATTCCAAAGTGAAAAAGATCAGTTTAAAAGCGAAAAAAAAAATCAGATAAAAAGATGAAGAAAATATATGACAAATAATGACATATTTTCATATGTCTGTTTATTTTACATTTCTGGTATCCTTTATTCATTTTCCATAAAAGGGATAAATAATAGTAATATCAGTCATACTTATCATAACTTCAAAAGTCAACTTAATTTACTTTGTATTCATTTAGGCAAAATCGTGAATATGCATCCATAGACCAATAAAGATGTATATTTTAACATAAAAAAATTATATTAGAAACTATATCCAAATCAAATTATAACTTTTCATATTTCATAAAATTGGAAATCGATATATGGACCTAAAAATATGTTGATTTTAATTCGACTGAAATATGTGTAAATTCTTTATTACTTTAAATGTACATAATTTCTCTCTACAAGTTAATCTCTTACTCGTATTGAGTATTAAAAGTGATTTTATGTTTTTGTTTTGATAATACTTATTTAATAAATTTCAATTTAGTACTTATTTGATAAATTTTAATTTAATCTAATTTCATTTATTTTAATTTAATTCAATTTCATTTTATTACTGATTATTTAATTTAATAGAACAGAAGCTTAATCCTTAACGCCAAAAGAATAGAATAGAATATATTCACATTGATTCCAATTATTCCACGTGCACAATATTTTCCATGAAGCTTGGATCTTACTTGTCACGTGGCATGCCTAGATGAGCTGTCGCGTTCTAGAGTCCACGTTGGTTGTTGCGGTTGGCTTAAAAAGGAAAAGAAAATGACATAAAAGTTATTCACAAGGCAACCAACGAGAATCAGATTCTTCCTGACTCTTCGTTAACTTTTCAATTTCACCCCTGAAGTTTCATTATTTTCAATCTAGCACCACATTTTGTTTCTTTTTCTAATTCACAACATTTGTTTTTTCAATTTAACAAGGTTCAACAAGGACAAAATCATCAAACACGAGAATATACTGTGGTTGCTTGTACCTTGTAGTCGTACTCAACACGTTAAGTTGTTGTTTATCTTGTTATGAGGAGTGAATAATAAGCATTTAGTTGATGCTTTAAAATGTATTTATTACGTGTTATTTGTCTTGCGGACATCAAACAATAATTTTAAGTGTTTAGTTATAGTTATTTTTAAAGACAAACAATATAGTTGTCCAATATCCACTCACACTAAAACTTGTGGCCAAATTGATACTAATGAAATAATTGGATACATGGTAATTAAGTCGCCAAATCAATGATATTATGATTTGAATTTTGCAACAGTGTATAAATGTATCTTTATATGTATCTTTTATTTTCTTTAAAATTGAAATATTCAATTTGTCGGTTCAAATGTATTTCATTGAGAATACAAAAATGCTCTCATCTCTATAGCAAAATGATTTCATTGATGACAATGTAGATCACATGACAATTTGAAGTTTGGTTCAATTTAACAACTTGTTTTCCGTTGTTTAAATGTAATATTGATGCAAGCTTCTTTAACAATAAATTTCATTTTAAGTCATAGGTGGTTTACAATTTCTATATGCAAGTTATTAGCATCTCAAATAGCTGATAGGAACATTGGAATAAAATTACTTAAATTTGTATTGTCAAGAAACAATGAGTTAGTTAAAGTGACATATTGCCTATAACTCATTATTAAAACGAAAGCGTTTTTCACCGTTAAATATTGAATTTCTTGTCATCGCTAGGCCTTGTTTTTGAGGTTTTTGTATTTGTCAAGACTCGAAAGTGTCATAGTCTCTTTGGTGCATATTTAGCATATCAACTATTTATATATTATATTTTTTTATGCTCAAGTAATTAATTGTTCCACTCTTAAGGGAAATCAAATTTTTGCCCTCTGAACTTCACTATAATTAAATTTTCACGCTTCCATTTGATTCATCAATCACCATCATGCCACATTGCCACTACCCCACATCGTTACTTAAAAAAAATAAAGTTGGGGGACCAACTTGCAAAGAAGAAAAATTCGAAATCAAAGAGTGAAATGTAGAACAAACAAGAACAGGACAAAATTATACTTTTCTTCTTCTTTTTGTCTCTCTCAGATGCCAACACTATAAACAAATCAAAACCTATTGCTAACCACACCAAAATCATCATTTATTCCCTAATTAATAATCACTTCTTCCACATTAATCCAACCCAATCCAATCAAATCCCCAAAAAAACCCAGCTAAAAACAATCCAAAAAACAGAGCACCAAATCCCAGCACCAAAATCCATCCAAACGATGTCGTTCTTCGCCGGAATGTTGATCGGAATCTTTGTCGGGTTCGGTTTAATCGCCACATTCGCTCGGTACCAGAATATCCGATCAATGAATCGCTCTAAATTGGTGAATCAAATTTGCTCTGTTTTCTTGAAAAGATTTGATTCTGTATATGAATTTAGTTTTTTGATTGATTTTATTTCGGAATTTGAATTTTCAGGCGAAAATAGTGGCGGCGTTGGCGAGGATGACGGTGCAGGATTCGAGAAAGATTCTGCCGCCGGAGTTTTATCCGTCGTGGGTTTTCTTCTCGGAGTGGCAAAAGTTGAGTTTTGATACTGAAGTTTGGAGTTCTTGCAATTTAGTCCAAGTTGGGGATCTGATTTTTGGTTTGTTTTTGTGGTGTTGCAGTTGGATTGGCTTAATTTGCACCTTGAAAAGATTTGGCCTTTTGTTGATGAGGTAATTTAGTTTATTTCTCTTTGTTTTTTATAGTGAATTTTATTTCAAAAAGTTTAAGGACTATTTGAAAATTATTATCACAGCTCGAGTCCATATAATAACATATTTTGGTTTTGGACTGTGCATTTACATTACGATTTTATGCTAACAAACTAGGAACAGTTAAAATCGTATTTCCATAACTAAACTCCGGTGCTTATTCGAAAAACTTCCAAATGCAACTTTTTCATGATAGCAGTTCGAGAAAGCAATTCCAAAGCGATCCTTCATTTTAAAAAATTTCAAACAATAGATTTTTGTTTCTAGAAAGCTTGATTAAAAAGTCTATAGCTTCAACTTTTTGGGGCAGTAGCTGAAGAACAATGGAAAAATTCCCTTAGTTTATGTGAAACTCATTCCTCGAGGTTCGGTGGTGTGATTTTGTCTAGGAAGCACGAATTCTCCTGAATACCGGCGTTTTCACGTTTTATGTCGGTGTTGGAAACCAAAACTTGACACATTTTCCCTCATTTTTCTAGCTTTTTTTTGTTTAAAAATGGCATTCTCTAGTGTCACTTTCTGTATCATGTCTGTTTCCATTTCCGTGCTACCTAGGATTTTCGTTGATGAAAGTTTTATCCTTTTTTTGTTTTTAGGCAGCATCTGAGTTAATAAGAAACAATGTAGAGCCAATGCTTGAACAATATAGGCCAGCAGTTTTAGCATCTCTCAAGTTCTCAAAATTGACTCTTGGTACAGTTGCTCCACAGTTTACAGGTTAGTAATCCTGTTATTTTCTATCAGGTTTCCAACTCAAGCCAAAAAAAGCCTCTTAAAAAACAATTTCTTTGTTTTTATCCTTTTTCGATTATTAGGAATTACCATTCTCGACGAGGAAAGTGGTTCGGGAGGTGTAACAATGGAGCTAGAGATGCAGTGGGACGGGAACCCGAAAATAGTCCTCGATGTCAAGACAAGAGTCGGGCTGTCACTTCCAATACAGGTTACATACCCGAAATTCCTTTACTTCTTGAAAATGAATATCCTTTCTTATGTTCTACATTTTTCTGTTTTTGTAAAATGATCTAGGTTAAAAACATTGCATTCACCGGGATCTTCAGGTTGATGTTCAAGCCACTAGTAGAAGAGTTCCCGGGTTTCGGAGCTATTGCTTATTCTTTGAGAAAACAGGTTAGTGTATAGATCTTTTTTTTAAAAAATACATATACGGTGGTTTGTGTTACATTTTCTTTATTTTCAATGCAGAAAAATCTCGATTTTACCCTTAAAGTTATCGGAGGCGATATATCAGCAATCCCAGGGATTTCTGATGCTATTGAGGTTTGACAATAAAAACTTCGGTTTGAGTTTTTGATGAATCCTTGAAATTTTGAGTGAAGTTTCGGGTTGTTTTGTTCAGGAAATGATTCGGGATGCCATCGAAGATTCTATTACATGGCCGGTTCGACAAATTGCAGCTATACTACCTGGAGACTACAGGTTTGCTGAACTTCGTTAGCATTTATCTTTCACATAGTACTTTTGATCGAAAAATCAATCTGATTTATTTCGTACCCTTCGCTCAATGAGAAAATGGATCAGATTCTACAGGATCAAACCTATGGGGAATGACGGAAGGGAATAAAAAAAGAAAAGAGAGAGAAAAGGAAAATAAAAAAAATAATAAAAAGAAATAAATAAAAATGAAGTAGAAGAGCCCAGATTCAAAATGAACAAATTCAAACTTGAAAAAAATCTTTCTGATTCTCCAAGAATGAGGGGGCAAAGAGATTGATCGAGTTTCAATCCTAAAACGTTACAAATTCTTCTCTTTTTTCCTTTAGTTTTCTGGAAGTGAAGCCGGTGGGCACATTAGATGTGAAGTTGATACAAGGAAAGGAACTAACCAACAAAGATTTGGTCGGGAAATCCGATCCATACGCTGTCTTGTTTGTTCGTCCGACAAAGGATCGAACAAAGACGAGCAAAACGATTGTAAGAAAAAAATTTAAAATTTTTTGCAATTTTTTACATATGGTTCGGGTTTTTTAGATAAATGTGTTTACAGGACAACAATTTGAACCCGATATGGAACGAGCACTTTGAGTTCATAGTCGAAGATCCAACGACTCAACACTTGACAGTTCGAGTCTTTGACGACGAAGGAGTTCAGGCCTCGGAACTCATCGGTTGTGCTCAAGTGGCACTTAAGGATCTCGAACCCGGGAAAATGAAGGATGTGTGGTTGAAGCTAGTCAAAGATTTGGAGGTCCAACGAGACACTAAATACCGGGGCCAAGTGAGATAAATATATTTTGGCATAATAAATCGGAACTGCCTAAAGTTGGCTATAAAGTGATTCATAAATTTATTTATTTTTAGGTGCATTTGGAGCTTTTATACTGCCCGTTCGGCACAGAGAGCAGCATGAAAAACCCGTTCAACGCCGATTTCCAACTCACAACATTGGAAAGAACTATAAAGAGTGGAACCGAGGAAACGGGTGACCTGAGCTCTCAGAAGAAAAATGTCATTGTAAGAGGAGTTTTATCGGTTAGTGTGATAGAAGCCGAAGATTTGCCCGCTGTAGATTTGATGGGAAAGGCCGACCCCTATGTGGTTATTTGGATGAAAAAATCGGGGACAAAAGTCAAAACCCGAGTAAGATTTCGCTGTACAAATTATGATAAATAAATTCTTAATTTTTTGTCTTATCGTGATTTGATTTTCGTTAGGTTGTAAACGAGAGCCTTAATCCGGTTTGGAACCAAACATTCGACTTTGTTGTGGAGGACGCATTGCACGATATGGTAATGCTCGAGGTTTGGGATCACGACACTTTAGGAAAGGTATGGAGTTTCATTTTCGAGCTATACCACATGTTATATAATCTTATAGATTTATTCGTTTTGTCATGTTCTTACAAGCTCAAATGGGTATGTTTCAGAACAAAATCGGAACGTGCATTATGACGCTTACCCGGGTTTTAATAGAAGGCGAATTTCAAGACACTTTTACACTCGATGGCGCCAAGTCGGGGAAAATCCTTCTGCATCTCAAGTGGACCCCGCAGCTCAAATTTCGTGATTCTTGACTCATCGAAACCAGAAAACACGAGTTTTTTTTCCTAAACTGACAAAAATCCCGGCTTGCAGTCAATCTACAAGCAACAAGGCTGATAGTTTAAACAGATTCACAGCTGCGAAGAGAAAGTGAAGAAAGCAAAGAAAACCAAAACACAAACTACATTACTTTCATTGTGTTTATTTATTCGTTTTAGTTCCTGGAACTAAATGCTGGGATGAAATTCTCGAATTCTTTGATGTAATGCTTCATGTTTCATCTTGCAATAGTGATACAGAAGAGAGCAAAAAGCTAAAAGTTCGAACTTTCCATCGATTACAAACCGGAAAAATGAAGACTATATTATTATCACAAATACAATGATTTCGTGTATAAAATATCAATTACAAACAATACGGTACTGCTAAGCAGTCAAATAGCAGCAAGTATTTCGAAAAGAGAAAACAGAACTCTATATACAGTCAAAGAATCAATGAATTTCTTTCATATAGGTACCCGAAAAACTCCGTAAGCTTGGGGAAAAAAGTAAAATGCCCCTTCGAGCTTTCCGTCAAACTTTTTTCAGCAATTTTCATCCTCGAGCCATAAAATGTCTCCTTCTGTACAGATTGCTTGCCCTGAATGACAAAATATTTATAGTGTTGAGAATACCGAATAAACCGATTTTGTGCCAATAAAATGCAATACTGACCAGTATTGATTGAGGAAAACAACCGAATCGGTTGGTTCTTTTTTGCCATCATCATTTCGGTTCCATTGGTAGAATGCGTGAGTTCGGTTCTTGATTGCCAATGTAGAATGACCATAACTGGCCTCCCGAAAGGCAGAATAATCCGGTTGTTTGTCCAGAAACCTAATTAAAAAAAACACACACAATGGCAAATCAATAAATTTCGAACCGAAAATTAAATTGTTCAAAATTTAAGATTTTCCCACCTTTCAGCTAGACCTTCTTGATTTCCACCATCTCCTACTGTAATGTAAACCGGTGCTGATTTGTCGGGAATAGGATAACGGTCCCCGTTCGATACATTGTAGTATATATTCGATATTCGATACTGTAAACCAACATCACTTTTTTATAAGATAAAGTAACAAAATAAAA
This sequence comes from Euphorbia celastroides, assembly GCA_948291685.1. Taxonomy (NCBI): domain Eukaryota; kingdom Viridiplantae; phylum Streptophyta; class Magnoliopsida; order Malpighiales; family Euphorbiaceae; genus Euphorbia; species Euphorbia celastroides. The sequence goes on along the minus strand of CAOJBJ011902889.1, from coordinate 4,119 downwards.
GTGGAATTAAACAAAAAATAGACCTTTAATCTCTGTAACTTATTTCTCATTCAGCTCGGTTTAGTTCAGTACTGCTACTTATAAGTTGAAAAGAACACAGGCTCAATTTTAAAACCGAATTATTCAAAGCGAGAGAATGACATACCAATCTTTCATAAGCATGGACATGGCCAGCAAAAACGAGGTCAACTCTAAACCGAACAAACAATTTCTCAAAAACCGCTCGCATACTTTCGCCTTCCATGTAGTGAGCTAAGTTGCTACTATAAAACGGGACATGCATAAGCACAATTAGCCAAGGTGTCTTCTTTCGGTCCACTCTTTTTAACTCCTCGATAAGCCATCTCCACTGGGGAGTATATTTGACTGAAGAAAAAATTTCCGAAAATTTACTAGGCTCGTAAAAAAGGTTAATCGAAAGATGAATCAATTATGAAATTTACCGTATGGAGAGTAGCTGGAGAGGACAATGATGTGGGCCGATGCTCGCCTTACAGCATACCAAAGAGGATTGGTGCTTTTCGAGGCGGTATATGGCGTTGGATATCGGTGTACAAATGATTTGAACGGTACAATTTCTCCCTGAAAAACCAAAACAACTTGATTAAAATGAAAAAACGAAACGAAAGGAACAACAAAACATATTCAAGGGAGCAAAAGGGCCAAATTCATCACTTGCCCCTGAATACAACATGTTAGGTTCTAGTTGATTTTGACCTTTTCAAAGATGTCGTTTTCCCGGCATTTAGGGGCAAATGAATATGGCAAAAATTCGATTGAAATGAAAACGAATCTAAAGGAGCAATAAAACAAACTCAAAGGGAGCAAAATGGCCGAATACATCACTTGCCCCTGAAGTTGTCTCATTACGCCTGTTGCCCCTAAGCGCCACATGTCAGCTCCTTCTTGATTGACTTTTTCAAAGATGTCATCTTCCTGATTTTCTCTCTCCACCTAGAAGTTGACACATGGCGTTCAAAGGAAAGCTGGTGCATTGGTTGCAAGTTAAAAAATGACAAAAAAATGTTTTAAAGGTTGGGGTTCAATTGGCTATGTGGGCCAAGTTCATAGGCATAAGATCACAGGAAACAAAGTTCGGGTTATACCATTGTCAGCATGTATTCTATCTCGTGATTCCCGGCTGACCAAATCCATGGCTGATAAGCAGCAACAGGCTCGATAAACCGGCCCCACGAGTCCCATCTAATACCAATATCATTGTTCTGATACCTATCAGCATATGAAAGATCGCCAACAAACAACACGGTCTCCCCTTTACTCTCCATGTAATGCTTAAGAGTCGAAAGCGAGTTATAGGTTTGACCCAAATCGCCTAAAATGTACAAAACCGAATCAATAACTAGACCATTTCAGCTAAAACAAACACATGAAATGGTCTCACGATAATTCCAAAAGTATAAGGAACATCTGGACCAATCTTTGGAGGTGTTCGAAACCAAAACTCTCGAGACGAATCACCCTTCCCTATCTTGTAATAGTACTTGGTGTCATACTAAAAAGGCACAATAACATCAAAATAAACTCTATAAGGCCTAAAAATGCTGAAAATTAGAAGCGGAAAAGAATCAAATTGAAGCTACCTGAAGACCCGAAACAAGGCAACGATGAATATAGCCGGATTTGTACTTATAAAAGTGTAGTTGGTCACTGTACCCATTGAACTAAACTGGTATCTCTTCTCAGAGGTGCCATATTCAACAATGCTAGAACCCAATCCATCAGCAGTAACCCATGAAATTATCACAGCTTTACCATCATAATCCCCTTGAGTAATATGCACCTAAATTCAATTCAACAGAACAAAATTACAAAGGACCTCATGGATCCCAATACTAACTTTCTTTGTTTTTCAAGCTGATTCCAAACAGAAGCAATGTTGTCTCTAATGTGGCCAAACTTTCAGGAGTAAAGTTTTGATTTTGAGCAAAACCCACAACTGAAATACCCTAGAATTTCCTAAATCCAGCTAAACAAGGCAGATTAAAAGCAATTAAAGTGTTGATTTTGAATGAAACCCACAATGAAAATGCCCAAAAATCATGGAAAAAATACCTGTTGGGGGGGCATTGTGGCCTTTGGGGACTGCAAATTCTTCACTGTGGAGAGGGATATCAGTGGATGGCCATACAGATCGGATGAAATTACTGGTGATGCCAGCAAATACAGATTCTGGGAAATTAAGGATCAAAAGAAGAGGAATTAAGAATTGGGAAAATGGCATTAGATAAGGGATTTTTGGGAAATTGGTTCCCAATTTATGACGAAAAGAACAAAACTGAAAACTGAAAAAGAACTGAAAAATGTGTATTGATGTGGAGTCAGTTGACGAGGTCTGTGAATTGTGTCGTTTTAAGCTTTATTTGGAGGCGTAAGACGGACGCTAGCTGTTTATTTGTAACTGTCGGAAAGTGGTAACACTATTGACCGGACCATTAGTAATAAAGTTGAATTGAGTTAAATGGAATCGAATTTAAATTAAAATTTATTCAAAATTTGTTAATTAAAATTTATTTCATACTTATTAAAATTTGATGAAAATAAAACTTATACGAGACTAATAACAATAAGAGAAACACAGCTCGGAATACTCGAGCCGAGATAGCATATAGCGAGCTCGGAGACAAACACTGCGCTGAATGAACCCGACCTCGCCCTCGAAAGGCTTCTCGTCTTGCTAGAGAACACCAGCCCGATAACGACAAGGATGTGAGCCACGGTACAAGTACAAGTCGTGCCACCCGATAGAACTACCATAGCAGTGCTGGGGACTAGTACTATACGCGTGACGTGGCCCAACAAACACAAGGGAACTGTCAGACCGTGCCAAAACCCCATCATTGTCAGGCGCCACGTCACACTGGTCCCCCTAAGCCTCTCCGAACTCCCTATAAAATGGCAGCCAACCGGGATTACAAGGTTAACTCTTCTATCATACTCTCACTTATTCTCTACACCTTAACCCGTCACTCACTTAAGCATCGGAAAGGCCTCGCCGGTAAAACGGCCGGTCCTCTAACGGTGTTTCTTGTCTTGCAGCCGATCAAAGGGAACTGGATATTAGATTTACGATATCAAATTGGTGCGGTGAGCGTGGAACCTACTGTTCATTCTCCCATTTGAGCAAAACCTGCAATCATGGCGGATAAGGAACCAGAAAAGATGAAAGACTTTGTCACACCACAACCAGTGGTGAAAGCTCCGACAAACCAAGGCGGAGGGAGCACAACGGCGGCCCCCGCAAGCGCTATTGAAGCTAGTGCATCTTGGCCACCAGCTTACGATACAAATGGAAAACTGATTCCATTTATCAACCTGACGTCGGAGTTCGATGCGCAGATAGATGAAATCCAAGAAAAGGCGATTGATCCCGCAACTAGGTACCTGGCAACCATCACTAAACAGCTTTTGCACATAGTAACTCAAGTGCAAAATTCAGTGAATGCCGTGAATATGCAACAAGAATTCTCCCCGCATAATAACTCGGTACTTCACAGTAAGCAGCCCACTTTCGGCATGCCCAAAATAAAAGGTAGAAAGCAAAGTTACGTTTATCGGAGGAAGGAAAAGCGACATAGTCCCGAGTCGACTGCGTATTCTAACATTGTCCTTTCCAGTAAAAGGAAGGATAGGGGGGAGAACAAAAGCAGCACGAGGATCCCGAGCCGAAATCGTCCTATTAGCTCTGAGCGAACCCGGCCTGAATTCGGGTGTCCAGAGCGTTTCGCGAGTTCAGGCAGCTCGGAACGAACTCGACCCAGACACATGTGTCCAGGGCGCCAACAGAGCTATAAGGAGCATTCGTACGAATACTCATCTAATTCCTCGGCGGAATCGCCCGAACCAAGGCACAGACGCCATTAAAAAGACCGGAGCACCCCTAAAGAAGAACCAAGCAGGCATATGTAGCAAGCTATCTCTAAGCAAGTCAAGGCCATTATGGCTAAGGCGGGAATCGATCCTCTTATCCCAGAGATCAAAAGCACGGAATCTCCTTTCTGTTCGGAGATATTAAGGGAAAAGTTCCCGCGCGGATTCAAGTACCCCCATCTGAGAGACTATAATGGAATTGGCGATCCAACCATCCATGTTAGAAGTTTT
>CAOJBJ011902842.1:0-10219 GCA_948291685.1 Euphorbia celastroides | reverse complement strand
CCAATGGGAATAATGTTTAATGTCGTGGCAGTTACCCATTTGTTGCAGGTGGATAGGAAGAGTGGGATTCAGGTATTTCTCGTTCTCGTGGACCCACACTTTTTTAATTTTGAATTAAGTTAATATTTTACAAAAAATGAGAGCTATTGAAAAATGAGAGCTATTGAATCATTGTGGGTATTTAGTTCTAGAAACTCTATATAAATGCCCCAATTTTTAAGAGTTTGAATTTTTGTAATGAGAAATGTGATGAATGGCGTGGTCGGTGGTAGAAATGGCAATGTTGGGTAAATGAAGTTTCGAAAATGTCACGCCAATCGCGGCGCGTGACATGTTATCTGCGTTGTACATAAATGGGCATAATAGACTAAACCAAGCCTAGGAAAACAAATACCCGAAACGTCTTGAAGCACCAACTCCCTTGAGGCGTAAAATTTGTACCTTTTAGCCTACCACTACAACCTATTTTGACGGTGGAGGTGGAGATTTTGTCAATACTTGCTCCATCCGCCCACCACTATTGTCTACCTTTGCCACTACGTGTTGATTATTTTTACATTATTCCAAATTCATTAGAATGATTAATTACAAAAACAGTTATGACGGTTCCTAAACTCTAGAAAACACGTCCATGTCCACTTTTTAATTTCCTAATGTTATTTCTACTAATGTATATATGTTTTTTTCCCTCAGTGGTTAGGATCATTTGATAAATTCAGGGTAAATTTTTTCATGGTAAATCATATAGTTATATTGTCCTCGGTCTCTCAAATGTTTTTTGGATGTTGTTTCACTTGGCACGAAGATTTTCATGGTAATGACCTCGTAAAAAATAATTAAAAACAAAACCTGCTTGGGTTCATGCATGGTTATTTTACTTACATGTTTATCTTAAAAAACACATATCATTAAAACTAAAAAAATCGCTACAACAATGCAGATAAAATGAACTTCATTGTGCAATGAAAATACTATGAAACAAAATTACTAAGCATGTTCCCTCAAAAAGTACTAATCAAAGAATGAACTAAAATATTGCAGTAACATATAACTATGCTCTTCTTCCCTCAAAAAGCTCATCAATACAATCCTCAATATCTTCAGGCTGATATTTTATGTACTTCTCATACTGTCTTCCGGGATCCAAGTACTGTGAAAATCTCCCCATAAAAGACCGGTAAGCCGGAATAACCACTGCTGAAATCGAAACCCTAAGTTCAGATTGAAGCTGTTCATCACTCACAACCCAAGTTATTTGTGTTCTATGAATTTCATCAAACAATAAGTTAAATTTTGTAAACCTTTCTTTCAACACCGGCTTTGCCACCTTTCCATGAGATTGCAATCCTTCATGGCTTAAACAACTCAAAACTTTGCTCCATGTCTCTATCTTGTAAGTCTTGTGGTAGTTTCTAAGTTCTGAAGATTTTTTCCTACACCAATTTTCGCCCACCACTTGGTAGATTTCGGGAGAGCCTTTGATCTTTTGGACAATGTAGCGCCCGTTGTTCATCATGAAAATGCTGCTCAATGGGGTGTCCTTGTAAAGCTTGGCCTTGGATTCCAAGTTGGAGTCTAACAAATCCATAAGTCTCATTAGTTGAGCTGAAAACGGTGATATTGGATTGTCGTCCTGATTACTGTTGTTGTTGTTGTTGTTTGCTGTCTCCTCTTCTTGATCACGGGGCCCACTTGTTGAATCGGCTCGTTCGATTTTCGCGTGTTTTTTAAACACTTCTTCGAGTGTCGCCATGTATTCACACGCGTATTTTAAGTAATTCATTGTGTATCGAGTCAAAGGGTGAACCGCGCCTCCAGGGACCGTTGTTTTTCCTGTGTCTGACTTGATCGAGTTCTCCAACTCACAAAAAATTCCAATTGCAGCCTCCCCAATTCGGGTTTTTGCTACACTAACTTCTGATACAATAAGATCTTTTTCGTTGTCTTCGAGCAATAATCCATCCATTGCTGGAATACTATCTCTCAGTGTCTCGTACATGTCGAGAAATTTGAATAGCTTTTCTGTGGACCGACTTGTCATTGCTACACCTTCAGTAAAACCGAGTAGCTGAATGATAGCAGTACATACTAGGTTGCTTATTAGGAAGGATGAAATGGAGGATTTGGCCGAATAAATCGCCTCTATGAGTTTTTGCTCTTTGGAGAAATAGGATGTTGCACAATCCTTGAAGACCATAAGCCAAATGGGGATCTCTCTCTCTAGTGCTTCCCATTGCATCTTTTGCACATCATCAATGCTCTTCTTCTCGAATCCAATTCGTTCTAAGCATTCATCGAATGCGTGCCTTCTTATCATCTTGTAAACTTGGCAACTTTCCGATTCATGTCCACCTTGTATCATTTCTTTTGCAATCTTGTTTAAATTGGAAATCTTTACATCCTCATATCCAAGAAAATTGTCCTCCTCTTCTTGAATTGGTTCGGGTTCCGAATCTTTTGACTCGTCGTCATTTTTGTTGTTGTTGTTGCTGCTGTTGTTATCGTCTTTTTTGTTGGTGTTGCTTCTGTAATCTTGGAGGATCAACCTGAACTCCTCTTCCAAGAAAGACATGGCCTCTTGGTGAATGGATCCAACTCTATTGTCAAGTTTTGAAAGATTCGGATCAGAGTTGAATTCCGAAAGGGCAATTTTTAGCCTTGAAACCCGATTTACAACATCAAGAAATGATGAGAAATCCGGAATAGATTTTGTTTTGAAATCAATGGATTCATATTCTTTGATCTTTTCTTCTATGAGATCTAAGAACTTGTCAACATATTCAGGCACCTTCTCATCATCATTAGCACCCTTATTTTCTGCTTGAATATTTTCTTTTCGGTCCGAAAAAGACAAAAGGAATTGATCAATATCTGCACAAAGAGATGAAAGAACAGAATGTATTTCAGGAGGAACTTCTTGGATGTTTTCAGCCTCTTCTGTTTGAATAGGTTTTGGCTGATCGGTAGTCTCCGGTGAGTCAGAGTACGGATTTCCGGCATTAGGGTTTGCATCTGGAGTTGAAGGGGCAGATTTTTTAGGGCTCAAAGTGGTGTTTGGAGAAGAGTTAACGGCATCCATTATTGTAAACTGAATTGGTTATATAGCAAAAAAAGATGGTTATCTGCAAAAGATTGTTTGCCCGGTGAATTCCAGCGTCTGATCCATTCAAAAACAAAGAAAAATGAAGGATCGGAACAAAGCAGAAGAGGGAGAATGATTGATTGTTGTGGTCTTTTGTGTAAATGAAAAATTAGAGAGTTGAAATGGTCATACAATAAATGTACGGATGCAAAATTAGCGGTGAAACAATGCCTTGTTATTGGAATTTTTTTGTGATTTATTCATGATTGACTAAGTAATAATTTTATTTTTATTTACTTTTATACACAAAATTATTTTTACTTTTTTATCGTAATTAACATTTTCATTAAACGGTTTTCAGACAGAATTGTTGGACTTTATAAAAAGAAAAATATGTTTGTTTATGTTAAGTAAATGGTGAAGGCTATGGTTACTTTGTTTTATTTAAAATTAACCTTACTTTCTTCATCACCATTGAATTAGTAAGGTGAAATTCAATCCAATGGTGACGATGACAAAGTAAGGAAAAAACAAAGTCACAATAAAATATGTCTAAGTGAATTGTTTATATAAACCAGTTTGTGAATTATGCTAACAATTGTTAGTAAGAATAGTTGATTCTTTGACATGTACAGTAACTTATCCGCTTTAAATTAGAGTTGCTATTCATTTTAATTTGGTATGATAGATGATGTTGCACATAAAATGCATACTTATGGTGTTGATTTTAGTTTGTTTTGGAGTTGGGTGCTACTGAATTGGATATATTTCTGGTGTTTTTCAGATTTTACTGATTGATGGAGCATTTCTTACATTTGGGACTGTTTTGCATTGATTTGGAGCTGTTTTGAGGAGGTTTTACAAGTGGTCTGAAGTCCAAAGTAATTACAGCTAGATGACTAGTGGAGTTGCGTGATTTTGAAGAATAATTTGGCTGAACTTGGATATTTCGAGGATGAACTTCCCAATTAGTTGGAAATATTCAGTATTTATCTCATTAGTGTTTTAGCCCATTATTTTGGAATTATTTTGGAACTCTTTTGGATAGCTCAATCTTTGTAATTAATTAGGAGTCTTTTTCCTAATTAAGTGGAGCTAAGATTCCTTTTTATGGGCTACAATTTCCAGCGAGAGGATTATCTTTTGTTGAGCTGATATTTTGGGGAGAGAACTAGTGCTCTTCGTTCAGGGGAAGAGCTTTATGCTTTCAATAATATTTTTTGTGTTCTTTATTCAAACTATGAGTAGCTAATTTTTCTTTTCTTTCGATTAAGGATTGTCTTGAGGCGAGTTATCAACCGTGAGGCATCGTTCTTATTGTTTTCTTGATTTTCAGTTTTCAATTAATACCGGTAATATCTCTTCATTGTTTTTCTTTTGATTTCGTCATTCCATCCAATTGACGTTTTCGAAAGTTTAACATATTGTCTTTCTTAATTTGTTCATGCTATCATAACAAGTTAGAAACTTTGTGACAAACGAATTCAACTTAAAGTTTTCGTGGTATCGATTGGATTAATTCAACTTATTCATGCTATCATAATTTGTTGGGTTAAAATTGGTTCTTGTTACTTAAAGCCTTTTCAGAACTAAATCTTGTCAGCTATTCCTACAAGTGCGTTATTGAAATTGAGGATTTCGAATTTGCTAACTTATTTGATTCCAACTTTTTGAAGAACTAATCATGCTATTTCATGATTAAACCAATTAATTGAGAAATTGAGAAAAATCCATTTTTATATCCGTGATCGATGATAACAAGCCGAAAGCATCCTTAGTCGGAAGAATCTCTAATCGATTGTTTTACATCTCTAAAAATTTCAGTTTTTGTTTTACTTAGTTTCAAACGACCAAACATTCTCAAAACCCCCCTTTTATTTAATTTATTACATTTTCCTAGTTGTTTTCAGGTAAAGTTGATTGCAAAGTCTCTGTGGAGACGATCCCGCTTGCCGCTTCGACAGATTTTATTTGTTTTAGAGTCTACGGGTTTTATAAATTTTATTTTTGACGGTTTCGATGCCCGTCAGATGCACTGCAAGTATACCAGTGACTTGTTCGTGAAAAACTTAAATGTTGGTCAAGAAGTAAGGAATTTCTGATACTGATATGAAATCGAGTCAAAATTCTAAGGATAAAAAATGGGAGCGACATGTCCTTGCGTTGGATCAGGCGAGTATCCAACCATGCCACCGACCACTTGGAAAATATCTCACGTGGAGTGAAAGCGACAAGGAGGTCAAGTACTTTGGTACTGACTACCCAACAACGAACTCCAAAAAATCATTGACGAGGACATTAGTGGAGTCCACATATTTCAACTCTCAGATGACAAGGAATAGAGGTTTACGCTTACGATACTTGATTTCTTCAAGCTTAACAATTTTGTGCTAACTTGTTCACTAACGTGAATCTGCCCAATTTTGACCAAAATTGCCTAATCACATAACACAACAACTAGTTAATAATAAAAAAATTAAAAGTAAAAGTTTTAATATTTTTTATTCATTTTCTCAAAATGTGGTGGCTGCAGTTAAGAGTCCTAAATAGAAGAATATGCCTAGGTGTATGGAGCTTGTGAGTGAAGCTAGAGATTAATTGTATAAAATGAGAAGTGTGGAGAAGAAGGTGACCAAAATGAATTGGACGAAAAGAATTTTACTGACTCTCTCACTAAGGCTGTTGACTGGGGTAGTTTCAGAAAGATTGACATGTCGGAGCATCTTCTTCATATAGTGGGCGGAGATAAGAAGGGAATTTTTAAGTATAAGTTTCACATAGACAATAAGGCAGTAAAGAAATTAGCTATGACGACGAAGAAGAAGACGACGAGATCAAAATATTTTGATTGTTATATATGATTATGTGTGAATTAACTGTTGCTGTCAATGATTATTCAAAAATACGTGCAACTTAATAATGCTTTCATTAAATTTCTTAAATTTAGAGGTGACCATTATAATATTTTGTGCTTTCAACCTTTCTCATAATGTTGGAAGCTTTAGGGGCTGTTTAGTTTTAGAGAATTAGATCTCTTTTCCAGAAAAGTTCTCTACAAAAATGGAAAATGGAGTTTGATGTTTAGTAATGAAATTTTTCCAAGTTAGGAAACAGAGAAACGGTGGCTCCTTTTTCCAATTTTAATGCATGGCTTGGAAAAACGTCTTTTAGATGTTTTCATTTTTTCCACATTCTTCCATGCTTTGTTTAATATGAACTTTAATGACTTTTCCATTAATAATAAATAATCCATATATATCATATATACTACTTTCATTTTATTTAATACACAATTTATAAACAGTTTATAAATAATACTGCTTTCGTTGCAAAAGACTTTGTGTAATTCTTGTTTCCAATTGTTTTTTTTAAATAATTTCTAATTCAGTTTTGTTCACTGTAGCTATAAATAGTCGTAGCAATTATCTTAAAAATTAGCTATATGCTATTCTTATTATTGATAGAAATTATAACTAATGGTTAAGGCATTATAGTATATCAAACAATAATTTCGTAATTGGCTATTTTATGATTATCTTACCCTTAATTTACGTTAGTTAGACGGCTAATATAAAGTTTAATCAACCGTAACAAAAGACATTAAAGCAATACTTTGTAAAAAAAACCATAGGAACTTTCAAACTGACAAAAAAGAATACTATTAGAACTTTGTTATGGAACAATTATGACAACAATTGCTCATTCACTTTATTTGAATCAAATTTAATGATTTTTCATCTTGAAATTATTTATGAATAGTAATTTTAAAATTTATAGTCGAATCGAAACAGTAAATATATCAATATTGTTTCTAGTCTAGCTTGCAATCTTTTCCTAAGTAATAAGATTCAAATAGATATGAATTAGAAAGTGAAAATAGAAAATAGAAAAAAACTAAACAAGTTTTCTGTTTTATAGTTTCTTATTTGGAAAACTAAAAGATAGAAAAATTAGAAAATGAAAAGAAAATTGAAAAGTGAAAAGAGAAATAGTTTTTCATAACTAAACAGCCCTTAACTTTTTAAGGATTTTAGCTATTGAGAATGACTCATTTGATTTATTCTAAGTTTGGATTGTTATATTTAGACCTATAATATAGTAGTGCATTAATGGTGGTTTTTGGTGTTAAAAAACTTCATGATTTGGAATTAAGATGTTACGAATTTGATAATAATTTCCAACATAATTACAGCTTCATGTATGTCACACTTCATAATTGAATTTGGGATTGAGTTCATAACCTGACTTCCCCATGAATTTCCAATGTAATGCCCGGATTTTAATTCAGTACATGTAAATGTAAAACTTATCGTGAGTTGTGTTATTCTTTAATTCTGCTGACATAATACTATTCTTTTGTTTATACATATAATGCCCTAATTGTTTTTGCAAAACTCCTGAAGGAACGAATATAATGCCCTATTTACATGTATATTGGTTTTCGTTCAATCTACTTTGCTTTGCCATTGTTTATTTATCATCATTGCCTTTGGTGAATTCTCACTGTGGTCCTCTGTCTTGGTATTTTGAGTTCTTCTTACGGATTTACATGACTGAATATTCATTTTCAAATTGTAGTTGTTAGTTTTTCTTTTTACAACTAAACTTTAAATTCATTTTATTCTTTTCCACAAGAAAATTTTAGGACAACAAGAGTTATTTTTAACAACTACCTTAAGTTTTGAGTTCATGAAAATAAAAGGAATTTATCTACTGAACAAATGAAAAGACAAATTAAAAGCTATACATTTTATTTCTAATTTTAGACTTAAAACTAGAAAAAAAATCAAAGTAAACAATAAAAACAGAAAAATAATGAAGTTACCTCAGATTCCAATGCTCTCCCTATATTCGGTATGTTGCTTGTAATTTAATCGTCAAGGATGACTTTTGATTTTCTAAATAGCTAAAAAAGAGTTAAAATGTCTTAACTAAATATTCTAATTGTGGTTTGGTGTAAATAAACAAAAGCAATTATTGAATAAGTTTGTAAACAAAACCTTATTTATTTCAATAGACTATTTGTAAATTACATTTATGTTCTTCTAAACTATATTGAATTGATCTGATTGAAATAATTGCAGTTCATGGTATGTTTTCGATTAATCCATTATATGATTGCATATCCAAGTGAATATTGGATTAAAGACCAGAAAAATGCCCTGGCTCAAAATAATTTTCAAAATATTGTTGGGTTAAAAAATAATTTCTGCTTTGAGGTCGTTTTAACCTAGACTCAAACCGAGCTTCATAGGCTCGGTTTCATCTTGCATTAAAACCGAAGACACAAGGTTCGGATTCTGACACGAAATTATTTTCGAAAAGTTAGCACTAGAATAAGAGAGCAACACATCTAAGAGGCACGAGCAGATACTCCTCCATTGCCTCATCTATATGCATTGCACGAGCAATAGTATATATGAGTCACGAGTGACATTATTTTCCTTGACACTACACTAAACAAACCACGGGTAAACGTCCGAGCCATGGTTAAATGATCTAAAATAATGTCAGCAAATATAAAAAATTCATATTCTCTAGCACTTCACACATCATAAAGAATTTTATCATCGACCTCTATAATGATATGAGAATAGCTCATATAGTGTTTCATTACTTCCTTACAAGAAGCAAATAGCTTCACCCAACAAATATTTCAAGTGTTTTACAAGTCATATTATGACTTCTCATTCACCTTTTTTCTTTCTTTCAGCCATAAGAAAGTACACAAACTTCTTTAGAAATTCTTAATGTAGTGTTGTGAGGCACTTCAATTCATCCTTATGATTCTCATTATTAAGATTGCACTTTTAAGTACACATTATGTTCAATAAATATATGAACATATAATGAAAGGTTTACAACCTTTACAACCCCCACACTTTGAAGTATTTAAAAACTATTCTACATATAGTAGAATTTGTGCTACATCCACTTCTTGTTAACGGAATCACCACCATCAACTGCATCACTTTTGTTAACGGTATCACCACCACCGATCGAAATAAAGAACCGTTACTCCTAATGTCATTGCCCTCGTCTAATCTGTCACAAAAATAAATATCAGTATAATACCAATATTATCTTTTAAGATTTTTGAAAAATATTGATTAAATATATTCAACAATGAAAAAAATAAAAATAACAAAATTAACTTTTTGAATATTGAAAAATTAATCTTCGGTCTTGGTTCTTTGTTCACAATTGTAGAGGTACCAATTTTTTGAAACGTCCATAATATTAGATCGTTTTGGAGTCCTCCTTCAACCAAAACATAAAAAAAAGTCATTAGAAATAATATAGAAGAATAATAGAATAATATAAACAAGTCAGGGAACAAAAAAACACCAATAAGTTGAGTTGTGTCAAACACTTTCTTTAAAAGATACTTAGTAATTTCTTTCAGAATTAAATAGTTTTTTCAAATCCTATATAAAAATTCAGGAACAGAAACAAAAATGTAATATATTCAGAAAAATAACACACGTAGAGGACAAACAAAAGTATTTTCTCGTTATCAATATCAATATAAAAAACTAGTTTTTGAAAACTATAAGCCGTGTATATATAAGCACCCAAAAGTTTCGCAGCACAAAAGTAATGAAGCAATCTAAATTGATGTCCAACATAATAAACTAATTCAAATCCATTTGAAAACAAACAAACGGCAACAAGACATTAAAACACAAATAATCAAAATATTGAAATCAAATGTTAGGCCCGTTTGTTTGTACAAAAATATTGTGCAATGGAAAATATTTTATAAGAGAAAATATTCTGCAGGAAAATAAATATTTTACTGTGTTTAGTTACAACACAGTAAAATATTTTTCAGTGTTTGGATGCATTATGGAAAATATTTTTAATAACAGTTGTAAATATGTGATGCTATATCTGGGCGTTTTCCTTTGGATTTCACCTCTTTTTGTTGATCACCCATTAGCACAGACTAAAACAATACATAGACAAAATATACACAAGTTATATAAACCATATCTCCATTTCAAAAGAATTAAACAGATGGTTCTTGGGCATGCTAAAACTACAAAGAGAAAACCAACAGTGTGGTTCTCTGTAAGCCATACTCGAAACAATGTAACAATGTGGAGACATATAAAACAGAAACGAATGAGACCG
>CAOJBJ011902525.1:0-19150 GCA_948291685.1 Euphorbia celastroides | reverse complement strand
GCTGCCATCTTTTCGTCAATGAATACTGTCATTGCTATCAAATTCCTTTGGATTTTAATCGGAAGTGTGCATGAATACGTGTGATATTCTTCATTACCTTCTGGATTAGTTCTATACATAAATAAACAAATGTAAGCTTGTATAATAAAAAAGATTTGTTATATATACGTAATAGCCCTTTATATCTCTGCGTTGAGGATCGTCGTTTATAAACTCCGTTGACTAAATGAATGTACGATATAATCCCTGCAAAATTGGAATTGTCAGAGGGAGCTAGGCCGAAAAAGTTCAGTAAAACCTCTCCAATGGCTAATGTGGAGATATGTGAAAAGAAAGATCACTAGAGTACCTTAGACCCAACTTTATCCTTTTGTAGAATTGCCATTGACGTTAAGAGTATTAGGCCTTATAGTTGAGTAATCGCAAGCCCATTCCTACTTTCTTCGGGGCTTATGGGCAAGATTAAAAAATGGGGCCTTGAATGAGTAAATTTTTTTAAAATAACATATATAATATTGTACTTTTATTGCAACATTTGATAAGAGATCAAACAAAAATATCAAATTTCACATTATAAAGTAGAAAATAGCATTATAGATAAAATGTTATGTTAGTGGTAATGTATGTGGGGGTTATTAGATGCAGAATTGATGATAGTATGTTATACCAAATTTTTTTGATACATAGAACGTCAAAATAATTTTTTTAGAGAAGAAGTTGATGCTAAACAATCCTTGGGCTATCCCCAAAATCCAAGGCCATCAATAGGTATAGTCTTTTC
This sequence comes from Euphorbia celastroides, assembly GCA_948291685.1. NCBI lineage: Eukaryota > Viridiplantae > Streptophyta > Magnoliopsida > Malpighiales > Euphorbiaceae > Euphorbia > Euphorbia celastroides. The sequence goes on along the minus strand of CAOJBJ011902525.1, from coordinate 18,369 downwards.
CGCAAGCCCAACCCCACTAAAACTTTTCAATACAAACTTAGGAATTTGAACTTTAGTATTTGATACAATGTAGAATTTTTGTGAGCTTCGAGAAAGTTTCATTTTATAGTTGTGTAAGCATATAAGAGGGGCTGAACTCATTCAATAAAAAATCAATTGCCTTATATTAAGGCACAATCCACCATTAATACATTACTCTTTTATGTCTTTTGTAATTTCTCATGTGAAATATTTCTAATACTTCTATGGCAATGCAGTAGTTATCCGTGAAGCATGATGCCTGAACCATAAGAGAACTATGATATATGAAGGTAGTATAAGAGAAATATACTTAAGACAACTATCAATTGAAGTATACGTAAAAACAATATTATGGTAACTATAAGATAAATCTATAAGGAAGTATAAGAAAAAACTTCAATGAAGCTATAAGAAATATAAGAGAAACTATATGGGAACTATTTGACAAAACTTAAAAGAGAAACTGTAATTAATGCTAAGAAAATCCCAAAATAAGAAAAACAACCATGTCAAGTGGATATTTTGAGAAAAAAACATCAAACGATCTGTAGGCGGCTTACACGATAAATACAAAATAAGACAAAAATATAAAATCACGGAAAGAATGGCATGAAAAATTAATACTTAAAACCTTAAATTTATGCTATGACTCGAAAACTATCGGTAAAAAGATTGCCTAAAAACAATAGTGTGAGTGCCCCAAATATCAACCATGATGTGAACCAAAATTTTCTACAAGTTAGCAAATGAGTGTGTCTCAATTACATATTTCAACACAGACCTAGGAGGATCTTGACCGAAAACTAGCCTGTCCAAAGCTAGAAACCAAAAATAACAATCATTTAAATAAAATTTTGAACAATCAGAATGAAATACTCAAAAAGATAAAATAAATAGACTTATGGTCTCGAACCAAAAATAAATTAACGTTACTTCCAAGAAATTATTTTAAATTAATTAGTACGAAAACATTCTAAACACTTAAAGTTTTCTCTACGCAAACCAGAACCCACCTCATATTTGGTGTTTCCCTGTTTGTGTTTTGTCGCAGGTTTTCGTCCCGTTTCCGTGCTACATATGTTTCATCCAATAAAAATTATGAAGAAATACGATCAGCTAGCTTTACAAAAGAAACACAATCTTATCCTGATACATATGTACAGTACTGTAGTGTAGCTGAAAATCCGAGCCAAAGGCACCCTTCATAAAATCAAATTGTTGTGCATTTCTCCTTTAACTCTTTAAACCTAATTTCGAGATGATGAATAATGTTCAGACACATTTAGATACTCCTTATATTGTTTAAGCAACCATAATCTATTGAGTTACCTTTTATAGTTATCAATGGATGTTTACAATTATCTCCAACAAGTAGCCCTTAACTTACTAGTCTTTCTTGTGAATTACCCGATCAATTAGTGATTCCCTTCAGGCAACACCAAATCGAAAACCAACATATGGAAACTGAGACGAACACCTACAAATGAAATTTTAAGAAACATAGGTCAAGAGCTGTGAACAAATATGCAAGTAATAAAAATATGTGGGTATGTTCATAAATATAAAAATTGTGAATCTCATGCGTATACTTTATTTTTAGATAAAATTTAGTGAAATAGCACATTAGTACTCTTTAATTCATGTATGTGTAATTGGTTGAAGTGAAAACACAAAAGAAAACCATGAAAAACACAAAAGAAATTAAAAACAATAAGGCTGCATGAAGTTCTAATGATTTTCTATGTACTAAACAATGGATTTATAAATAAATTTTAGTTCTGTCCACATCTTGAATATAAACAAAATTTAGATAAGTTTTTGTAATATAGGGATGCTATTATTATCTGAATATGATTTGAAGGGTTTATAGAATAAAAATTGATTTTGAGAATGAATTGAAAATGAGTCTTGTTGCAGCTGGAAAAAGATTGGAATTTTGGTCCCATTTTGTCAGCCAGTATTGTTATATTAATGAAGTATATCATTTTCAGTAAAAAAACAATTAGAAAAAGAAAATTCTGAAGGGTAGTGCGCAGTAAGTGGGCATATTAAATACCAATAATTTTACTATGATGAATTAAGTGGCTACTTTGTGAAAATAAGAGCACGGAAAAGTATTGGCTGCGAGTACTTAAAAGATATTATATGAAACGTATAACTTGATGAATTGATTCTAATAGAATTGAAAGTAACGGAACTTGTAATGGAGTCCAAAAGAAGTGTGGCTAATAGGTATGTTAGATGGATTTGAATTCTCTAAAGTTGAGACTTTGTCAAGCTGTGTATTCCAGTCAATCTCATCAATTCATTGTCTTTGAATGGTCCAAATTTGATTTTAGTGTTTTGGGGGTCTATAGTTTAATTGAATCTAGACCATTAAATGACAATGGATGAATGAGATTAGCTGAAATGTACAACTTGACAAAGTTCCCAATTTTTAGAGGATACAAATCCATGTTAGATATATTAGATTGTATGGGTTAATTAGTTAGTTAGCTTAGCTAATATCTTTTTAAATAGGTTGAACATTCACTTTTCAAATTAATTCAATTGTGTGTTAAATTCAATCCTATCTTTCTCTCTTGTTCAATATCTAACTTTGCTAAAACATTAAGATTTATTAAACACTCTATAACTCCTTAACAAAAGAGAATCACCTCAAACTCTCATTTGTTTTTCATGTGGGACTTTTATTTTCACCTCAACCGACCATTTTGCCAAGGAGCTGAGTTGGATTCGAGTCAAATTTTGTTGAGCTTTTTTCTTGAAAATGCAAACTAAGTGTGTTACGATCCACATTTTTGAGCTTCGAACATAGTAGAAAGAACTTGTATTGCACTCAGTTTAAGTCCAGTTGTAAAAGATTGAAGGAAAATTGGAGTTTCTTTGCACCAACCTTCAATAAATAGTTTTTTTTGCGAGAAAAGCTACAAAATGAAGATTTAGGATAAAGAATCTCAGCGGTTATTTCAATGCGTAAATTAATGAAGAGGAAAACATTTATATTATATATGTGTTGACTTCTATGTTATGATGAAGAAAAACAAATAGAAAATTACATTTATTACTAACAATTTTGTGCAGGGATATTATCTTGGATTTTATGTTAGGATATTTGTTACAATATCTCTTGATTAATTGTGCCATTATCTTTAAGATATTGTGACATATTTGATTTGATAAGATTTGCAGTCTTTATTTGAAGAGATTATGGCACAAATATCATTGAGTTTTTGATAGCAAATCATCATAAATCAATTACCAACGGCTAATTGATTTTTAAGATCAATCAAGCAACGGCTAGGAAATCAGCAATGATCTTCCCCAACGGCTATAAGGATTTTATCTAGCCTATTTATTCAAGAAAGAGCTGATGCAATTAAAAAGACACAACAGAGCAAAAACGTGATAGAAAGTGCAGCCCTCATTAGAAGAACAAAGCGCTTCAACCTTCATATATTCATGCTTGTTTAATTCTTCTCTTTCTTGTATTGTCTTTATATACATTTTGTGAGAGCTGAATTGACTAAAGTGTATTGTTATAATCGACCATCAAAGTGAGGACAAGAGAGGCGTAGTCTTTGACCTTATATCGGGAATTGGGTTGTAACTAGTATAGTAGCGGGGTGCTATGGGTTAGAAGTAAAAGTTACCACTTCTAGGTTGTACTAGGACCCTAACGAAGATATAAATCAAAGAATGCGTAAATCCTACGGGTTTGAAAGACCCCTAGGCGGAGAGTAGTTAGATTAGCAGTCAAACTTCGGAACAATTCCTCGTGTTTTTATTGTTTTCTGCAATTTATATTTCTATATTAATCTGCCCAGTTTCAGGCCTTGACAGCCTGTTTCAAGGTCTTGAAACCCGTCTCAAGACCTTGACCATGAACTGAACAGCAACTTCCGCATTGTGTTTGTATTCGATCCTTTCCATTTTTCGGACTTTCAATTGGTATCATAGCAAGGCTCAACTTTATAGATCTAACCATCTGTTGAGTATTTGTGTATAGAAAAATGGGTTATGTAGGAAAGCTCTTCACTTATGATATGGAGATTGACGAAGAATACGATCTTCCTTCAACCTCAAATAATTGGGATCTAAGATCTCAAAGGGCTGAAAGTTCAAACGAGGAATAAGATAGCGATTATGATGATAAAGATGATTCGTTTGATATGATATAAAAAGCGCTTGCACAAATCATGAAAATGAGGAAGCAAAAGAAGGATAAGCGAGATTATTAATCATTCCGAAATAAAAGTAAGTCTTCAAAACTAGTGAATAAAGTTTCTACACTAACTTGTTTCGAGTGTGGAAAACAAGGTCACGTTGTAAAAGATTACCCTCAAAGGAGAATGAAGGACTCAAGTGACTCGGATGAGGAACAAGCAAACATGTGCTTTATGGCCGAACATGAAGATTCAAAAGAAGATCATTTGGAAAAAATGGTAAACGATCTCATATCCAGTCCTTTGGATGTTCTTGCTGAGTTTGTTAGAAACATGATCCTTAATGAAGAATCTCTTAGAGAACAGGTACGCATAAATGTGAATTTGATAAAGGAATCAAATTGCCTCAAGGCTTCTCAGTCATCCCTTGATAGTGATGTCAAGGCCTTGATTTCTGAATCCAAGGTCTTGAAATTGAAGACAGTTTCATATGAAACTAAAATTCGAGACTTGGAAGAGGAGAATAAGAAACTAGATGAGAAATGCAATGAGCAGCTTGAATCACATATTAAATTTACAGGTTCTGAACTCAATCTTAATATGTTGCTTGGTATTCAATTATCTTCTTTGAACAAAACCGGGTTGGGTTACCAAAAGAACTTCCCAAGAAGGAGAGCTACCAATTTCGTCAAACCGAAATCCTATCAACTTACTTGTTTCCATTGCTGCAAAAAGGGTCATACCAAATTGTCATGCCCTTATCGAAGAAATGACCCTCACATTATTCAAAACACCTATCCCGTGAGATTGAGAGAGAAAGTGAAACAAATTTATGGTTGTGAAGGGAACCAAACCGCCAAACTTGATTCATCCACAACAAAGCAAGGTATGTTAAGGAGGCACAAACTTAGGGAGAGCTAAGATATGTATAGCTTCTCGATGTTTTTCAAGGTCTTGATTGTTACTTTCAAGGTCTTGAAACGTATGTTATATATTTTGTTGTGTGCCTTGGATCAACCTCTAAACTTTTTCAATTTAATGGATAATTTTTAGTATATATTTTACATATTGATCCTTATATTTAATTCTCTCATTAATGTAGACAAAAAGGAGGGAGAAAAATGATATGCCTGCTTCAAGGGGGAGAAACATGTATGCATGATTTGTTATGAGGATATTATGTTAGAGTAATCTTTTATGCAGGTTTTCGAATTTGTTTTGTTTTCATCAAGGAGGAGATTGTTGACTTCTATGTTATGATGAAGAAAAACAAATAGGAAATTATATTTATTACTAACAATTTTATGTAGGGATATTATCTTGGATTTTATGTTAGGATATTTGTTACAATATCTCTTGATTAATTGTGCCATTATCTTTAAGATATTGTGAGATATTTGATTTGATTTGGTGGGATTTTGGATAAGATTTGTCACTTGATTTGATGAGATTTGCAGCCTTTATTTGAATAAATTATGGCAGAGATATCATTGAGTTTTGGATAGCAAATCAAAATAAATCAATTACCAACGGCTAATTGATTTGTAAGATCAATCAAGCAACAACTAGGAAATCGGCAATGATCTTCTCCAACGGCTACAAGGATTTTATCTAGCCTATTTATTCAAGAAGGAGTTGCTGCAATTAAAAAGGCACAACAGAGCAAAAACGTGACAGAAAGTGCAGCCCTCATATGAAGAACAAAGCGCTTCAATTTTCATATATTCATGCTTGTTTAATTATTCTCTCAATTGTATTGTCTTTATATATATTTTGTGAGAGTTGAATTGACTAGAGTATATTGTTATACTCAACCATCAAAGTGAGGACAAGAGAGGCGTAGTCTTTGATCTTATAACGGGAATTGGGTTGTGACTAGTATAGTAGCGGGGTACTACGGGTTAGAAGTAAAGGTTACCACTTCAAGATTGTATTAGGACCCTAAAGGAGATATAAATAAAAGAACGCGTAAATCCTGCGGGTTTGAAAGACCCCTAGGCGGAGAGTAGATTGATTAGCAGCCGAACTTCTGAACAATTCCTCGTGTTTTTATTGTTTTCTGTAATTTATATTTCTGTATTAATCTGCCTAATTTTCAAGCATTGACAGTCTGTTTCAAGGTCTTCAAACCCGTCTCAAGGCCTTGACCGCGAACTGAACAACAACTTCCATATTGTGTTTGTATTTGATCTTTTCCTTTTTTCGGACTTTTGATATGCATAAATTAAGGTTAGTTTATTTAAAATAAAAGAACTTTAGATTCTCCCCATGTATGTATATCTTGTACGCAAGTGTGTTTTGAGTTCATATACCTTGGAAATGTTGATATGCATTTTCTGGATAGAGTTGTATTCAAAGTAGAATTGGACTACCATTTTGAAAAGACAATTTCAATCTTTTTAAGGTTTAAGATTTATCTACTCCAATCATTGAGAGTACAACCCGTTACTGCCAAATGTGTGGACAAACAAATAAAAGAGCGATGCTCTAGTGCGTGGTTGGGTGCCAACATACTTTTGATATCTTTGAATTGAAAAGGAGACTTTAGGTAAATTTTTCGTTTTGATATAATTATTCAATACTAGTCATAAAATATATGTTTGAATCCCTAATTTATATGAAGCGATAAACAATATCCTATAGGCAATTGAGTGTAACTCTAAACCAAAATAGAATTTTACTACCCTACTTGTTAATACCTCTTTGAATCCTTTATCTTTCGTGAAAGCGTTGATTATTACGAAAGTAAAAGGGTACCAGTTTTTGTTTTTACACTCGTTACTTATTACTGATGGTTTTCTTATGTTGACATGATCTTTCTAATGATGGCTATTTACCCATTCATAGTATTATATCAAATGATATATAATAAATTTGGAAATACCAGTTCGCATTATTAATTAATAATTTTGGTATAGCTGGTCTGATCTTCATTACGCATAGAATAGAATATAAATCTGCATAGACTACAAATTAATATTTACAACGGCTTCAGTATAATTGAATTGGTCTCAAAAACTACATGCCTATATAAAGCAAGGTCTGACTTTTTGTCAAAGTTCAATATCTTGACATCGAATAAAGTTTCACATTTTTCGGCTACAGCTAATTAATGAATTCCCTGTGCTTTCAAACACTAAATTATATGAAGTGTTATACTTTAATATATAAAGTTTTGATAGTTATTTTCGGCTACAGTTATTTTATGGAATCATTGAGAGGATATAACAGAAAATTTAGAATGAAAAATATCAAAAAAAAAAAAAATTAAGCCTAGAGTCAGTAAACATTTCATAGCGTATACTCGTTCTCAATACTTCTTTTCTAATATTATTTGAATTCGCATTTTGCCCTTAAATGTCTTATTATTTATATAAACTTTATAGAAAAGATATATATTGACCTATTAAAAGAATAATTTTGCTGCACACTCAAAAATATACAATCGATTATTAAAAAACAAAATATATACAATCGAATAAATCACCAAATATTATGCGAACTTGCACTTTACACCGCTCTAACATCACCAGAGATCACCTCTATATGTGCATGTAGACGAGTATTTATAAAGTGCAAGCATGCGAAAAAAAATAAATAGACTTGAACTTTAGATTTGTACAAAATTTTATGCGGAATTTTATTCACTTACTCAATGATGAAAACGGACATAGTAATATTTATTTTGAGAAAAAAAAGGACGTAAGCGTAAGACGAATGAAAATTAGTTGAATGTACTACTTTAAAATTAGTTGAAAATTAATAATACTTTATAATATTCATTGAATTAGTTGAAAACGACTATTAAAAAAGAACACAGGGATTTACAGTTAGAGCTAGATTTTTCCAATTTACAATCAAATTTTCTAAATAATTATCTTGTAAATAGTAAGTTTACTTATAACGCATGCTATTTTTATGCTGGCTGTAGTATGATATTATAAAGTATTATTAATTTAATACACTAACAACAGGACATATTTGACGAATACAAAAAAGAAAAGAACTCCTTATGTATTTAAGTAGATAGGATGAACCGATGAACCATTTTACTGTTGGTTACTAATTCATATTTCATAGTAAGAGTTGAACCCTATCGAAACTCCAACCAAAAGAACTAATAGAATTTATCATTGAAGCTACTAAATTTAAAATAAGCAACGTTTGGAAACTCATAGGTAGTAAATTAACTGCAAAAATACAGATTAAATTGGAATAAGTATATTTTTCAGTCAAAAAAAAAAAAGTAAAACATTAATTGTTCAAATTTAATTTCGAATGAAGCCCACATGCTGCGGGGTCCAAGTCCAACCATGAAGTCTAGACAAACCATCAACCACAAATTAGCCAAATTTCTGTACTAAAACCAACCATTGGAAGAAAATGACTAGTTTCTCTCTATGTTATTTCATGACCAGACCTAGACTTAAATCTACCAGGCACCCGACGCTGCTATTTTAGAAAAGTAAAAACATGCAACGAAGAAAGACAGCTCCTAGCTAGAGGAATTCAAGTAACAAAGACCACAAAAAGTAACCTGAGGATGTTTAGCGACACTTCAGCCATAAAATCAATGGTAAAGTGTTTTTCCAAACTTACCTATGAAAAGCTTATAAGCAGCTCAAGTGTATGACAATACTCTTAGAATTCAGAATGACTATAAGGATAAATAAAGAAAAACAACGCTGTGTAATAAACTAAAATAAGGCATATTTGGTCTTGTACTTCATCACCTACAAAAACCAAACCAAATAACAGTTTTCTAAGTTATAAGCTACATGTATAAGTTAACATACAAGTCACCCAGAATACTTCAAAAGCCTGCTCGTGATTTAAAAGGTGTTTATAAGCTAGTTTGACCAATGAAAAGCATCCCTTAATTTGCTAACAAAACAATGAAGTATTACTTGAGGTCATATGGTGGCTCTTTTTGGGATACCAGAACCTTGACCATTATTCTGTATATATCTAATGACCACTAGTATAGTCCAAGTCCAAGTCCAATTTCCTGCACTGTCTATCAATTTGAATGTAAAGCATCATCCACCAAGTTCAATGGTAGCGTAATATCTATGATTCACATATAAGATCAAAGGAAAAAGATAGGTGATGAACCTTTCTTCAGGGAGTAGGATTATGAGGAAGCAGAAGAAAACTCCAGTGAAGAATCAGGGAGGCAAAATTCAGTGAACACAGGCAACCTTCTCCTATTAGATGGGCCATAAAGAGCATTGCGAATATAGGCTTCAACATCTTCATTAGAAGGCGGGCATTTATCAACCGATCCTGGAAGATGGACCTCAATGCCATCATCTGAAGGCAGCCAATCCTGATATGTAATAGCTTTGCTGGTGATGGGTCTTTTCTTGGAAAAATCTGGCTCAATGATTAAGGGGCTTTTCTTGGAAAATTCTGGTTTGATGATTATGGGGCTTTCTCTCGAGTAAATTGGACTGATGTTGGAGTTGATGGCGGGGCTGTGGATGGTTGATTTAGGCCTGAAAAAAGTTGCTGTGGGGCTTGTTTCCATTGGTGCTTGTCGGTTTACTGGTGGAGAGAAACGAGACATTGAGCTATTGGAGGATGAAGCACTGTTGTATGACTTCATTGATGGAGTCTACAAACATGAAACCGATAAGCATACTTCCATCGAATTGATTAATTTCAAAATAAAGAGATAAAGCGTTTACTCCAGGTTTGTTCTTGATGGAGAAAAAGGATGGACGGACCTCTTCTTTTCCATGAGCAAACTGCAAATCCAGCGCAAAATCCATAACTCCTCATTCAGAAAATAAGCTCAAGCGTGATCACTTCTTCATTAATATTCCAGAAATAGACAAGCAACGAAATGCCTAAAAAATAATCAACAATAGAAAACTTCGAATAGACAAGCAACAAACTGCATAAATACTAATCAAGAAAATAACACTTCAAACCGATTGCAAAGATGCTTCTTGCACTAGGATTTTATGCGTACTCATGAAAAATCTATATTTCAATCTTAAATGCCAAACAGAGAAAAGAAATGCCTAATTTCTAATTCGCCACAAGAGTAAACATATCATTGAATCAGAGAAATTAACGATTATAAATCGACAATAGAAAGAAATTGAGACCTGGCACTTAGATCCAGAGCGGCAATGTCCATTATCCTCCCAAGACCGGCAGAGCTCCATCTTAAATCCTCGAGAACTGGAAGGAGAACCAGAGGAATCCGATGAAATAGACTTCGCAAACCTTCCTCCGGACGAAGAATCCACAAAAATATCGTCCATAACCCAAAGATTTTCATCCACAACCTTCGCAGGCACCGGCGGCGAAATCAGATTCTCGATTCGCGAGAGCGGCGGCGAGGATCTTCCAAAACCGCCGGAACCTCCCCTAGAACAATTGATTCCGATCGATGTAGGAGAAAACGAATCTCTGGAGGTGCGGTTGCCAACCGGAGATCCGCCGGCGAGAAGGTAACGGATGAGAGAGGAATCGGCGGCGTTGAGGCGCGAATCGACCGGAGAAAGGATGCCGCCGGCGGATTTAGGTTTGGGGAAATTTCTAGAGGTGTTGAAAGCATCCATCTCCCCTTTCTAAATTTTTGTTCAATTTGACACCTATTTATATAAATACGAACAAAGAAGAAACTCTGCTCTCTCTGGGAACGAAAGTGGAATTTCTTTTCAATATTTAATCAATTTTTAAAAAACTCCCGCGGTTTCTGCTTTATTATTTTATTGGGCTTTTGTACAGAGAAAGCCCATAGGGCTGGCCTTTCCATTGGGCCCATTATATTGGGTTTTGTTGGCCCATAGGGTGAAGGAAGGGATTGAGTTGTGAAGAAAATTCTAGATAGCATTGGACCAAGCCAAATTTTTGGGAATCATATAATTTTCAAGAGTTTTTGGTTGTTTTCAAGTTGTTTTAGTTGATTGATTTTGGGTGTTCTTTCAAGTTGTTTGGCAAGATTTCCTTAGATCGTTGTGTTATGTAGTCTGTTTGTTTACTACCTTTTTTTGGGTTAATCTGTTATCGCCTTTGTGGTTTTATCTTTATCATGTGTGGTATATTTGTTACTCTACGAGGTAGCCTAATTCTTGTGAGTTTATTTGTTTACTATGTGATAACTAGTCTAAGTTAGTTGTCTTTTTCGTTGATCTTCTAGAAACTCCGGCCACTGCTATCACCTGAAAACACCAAGGATTAGGACTGGGGGTTCCCTTTGGAGGGACTCTCCGATGCCTAAGTCAGTAATAATTTGAGAAAGTAGTTTAGCAGAGTAACAACTAGGGTTCAAGAATTTCGTATCTTTGGACTTAGGGCTTTGAAGAATTTATAGGCAATGTGTCTTGCCTTTCATGTTAGAGAGTCCGATCCTGATTAGGATTCACTCTCTTTCCTTTTTAGACTTCCTTCTTAATTAGGATTCTTCCTAATTGATAACGGAATTCGCTAATCCAGCTCAATCTACTTACGCTTGGTTGACCCGGTTTAGCGTGTTGGCTTAGGCCTCAGTAAAGCCTATTATGAGATATAACCACACGGCCTAAGATAGAATGTCCTTCAGGCGGTATTCAGACCAACATAGGTCTCAAATGGATTTTGCTGATAATGTTATCACCATCCAAATCATTTGATTTTATGTACAACCTATTGGTCTTTGTTGATAATAAGCTGGAAGATGGGGTCAATAACTGAAACAATCACTTCAAATCGACTCAAACATCCGGGGCTGTGAGAAATCCAAGAGACTTTCTGATGTAAAACAACCAGTTTTTGAGTTTACAATACATGAACCTTAGATCCCCAATAAGTCGCAAAACATAAAAGATAAGGGAAAATAACGCATATTAATGAAATTTCAGGTTGTAAATTGACTATTCGAAACTGATTTCACCACACCAAATTAAGATTCTAAACTGATTGCATCATCCAACATTGAATTTGAAAACAAAAATAAAAATGAATATTTTATAGTGAAAGATTTCAATTAGAGAGCAACAAGTTTAGGATTGTTGATGATGGAGAAGCTGGACCAGTGCAATTATTAAAAAGGATTTATTTTTAATTTGGTTAGTAATTTTTTACTCTCTTTATTTCTCCACTTTATGTGTATATACAAATCCCTAATCATGTACTATTGGCTGCTATACAGAATCACAACTACAAGAGCCACAATTATTAAAAAGGATAAAAGGGTAATGAAGCCATTAAAATCTTTAAACCCTCTAACATACGTTTGATTTAAACCCAAAAAACTATAAAATGGAGCCGTTCAAACTGCAGCTGTTTGTGGTTACAGATTTTTAACCAAAAACTAAGTTTTTTTTCTCAGCAGAGTATAGTTCTTAAAAGGAATATGTATCTTACATTGCTTATATTAACTGTACCAAAGATATTGAGCCTGAACAACTTTTGTTAATATATCAATGTTCATGTATATACTAGAAACATACTTAACGTAAATAGATAAGAAAAAAAAAAAACTGATAATTTATTTCTGCCTTTTCTCCTCTTGAGTTGAAGCATTCATCTTTCTCTTGTTTCCCATTCCATTATCATTCGTTGTTTCCAAAAGAGGGTTAAGAGCAACTCCGACAAAAAGGACAATCCCAGAAACGTCTTCTTTGATCATGAACATGAATGGATGATCTGCTTTGAAACTCGGGAGAGAAGGATCCGGCCCTCCCCCACCACCACTAAGGACCAATCTTGTAATCGAAGCCGCAACTGTTCCTTCCTCATTTACTTCTATATAAGATTTTTGAATCGCACTTGACACATATATTACCTCTGAAGTTTCAACTATTTCAGTAATCTCAGATTTTTTATAATCAAAATCCAAATCTATTCCCATTTCATTCATTCTCTCCTTGACATCCCATTCATATTCAAACTTGAGTTTCGGTATCCACAATTGGCAAAACTCGACTGGGTCAACTTCTAAGTTATCATGAAAAGAACTATGATCTGAATGGAATTTTCGCATCCTTTCTTGTATCCCGTCATTCTCATCAGGAAGGAAGACATACATGGCGAAGTTTTTACCATCCGGACCACTGCTATATGGCAACTTTAGTAGTGCAAAACCTTCAAACGGTCGATATAGTTGTGTATCACCGTGATACTTCATGAAGGGAACCTCTTTTCGAATCTTAGTGGCTTTCAACTTTTCTAAATGATTGGTGGGATTTTAATTCACTCAAAGATAGTTTAAATTAGTTTTGCTCGAGGACAAGCAAAGTTCAAAGTGTGAGGAAGTTGTTAAGTGTGTATTTTACATGTCTTTTTGTCTATTTTAGGTTAGTTTCATGCATCATTAGGATAGTTTTGTCTTAATTTCTTGCATTTTAAATTCTATTTGAAATATTCGTATTTTTCAATTTTTCTTTGTTGTTTTTGACATGTCTTGATGGAATTAAATATTGATTGGAGAAGTGAAGTTGATGGGAAAACAATGGAGCTAAAAGTTAGAGTTGCTGGAAATTTTCTTTTGGGACAGCTTGAAGTATTTCGGCCACATCCGTCTGATGTCCGATTAGGGTCATTCTATACACCGTTTCCGACGAAATTATCTATAACTTTCGTTGTCTGAGTTTTCTCTAATTCGGACTCTTTCTAAGTCGAAACTCAGTTCGAAATTTCTGCTGTGACGGGAGTCGGTTTTTATTCGGGTTGAGCAGTTTCATCGGGTTCGAGGCCCAACTTCTTGGAGATTAAGGCACGATTTTGGCAGCTTAAAAAGGGTGTTTTATGTCACTAAAACTTGGTGGAAAATTAGCCAAAGTTGGTGGGTCCAAAAGTATAGAGTTTGATGAGGATTTGGAATCCTAATGAAATTAGGATTGTGTGTTTTACTAAAAGGCAGCAAAACCTTCGAATTTGACAGACTTGGACAGCCAAGAATACTGAACTTTTGTGTGTTTGAAGAGAGGAACTCGAGCCGAAGACGAAGAGCGAAGTGCACAAGATTCAACCCGTGTTTTGTGTTCACCATTCTTCTTCTTATTCGTTATTCCTTCTTGAACATGTTTACCTTTGAATTGATGATGTTTTTAGTTTGCTCCATGAACTAAATTCCTTTAGTTAGGGTAGATGGAGCTTGGATTGATTAGTATGTGACGAATATTTTTATCTTAGTTCATCTATTTCGAGTTTTTCTTCAATCTAGGGTTTCAACATATATTTTGCCTAATGCTTGCTATCGAAGATCAATTGATAACATGTTATGGTTTCTATTTTTATTGACCAATTAGGATAGGAATTGATCTATATATGTTGAACTTGGTATGAACTCGCTTATCTCGTGGTTTCTGGTTTACCGGGGTCTTCTAGGTTCTTTATGCATTAAAAGGTTAATAATTTAACTTGATCGATAGTTGATTTGTTAATTCTTTGATAGGTTTATTTATTTGAACATGATAAATAAATATTCTTGAGAAGATTACCAACCCTAGGAAGAAATTCGATTAGATTAGCTAAGTAAAGTTGAAGTTGCATATTAATTAATCAAGTGAAATCGATCCTTAACTGTTTCAATCGATTGTTTGAATCTTAAATCATTTAAGTGTTTTTGTCCTTGTTTTCTTTAGTCTAGATTTTATTTCATTAGTTTAGATAAATCAAATCCAACTTAAATTGAACCGTCTAACCAGTGAGTAGCTTTATTAGAATCGGTATTTAGATACTATCTATGTGAGATTGACTCATGCTTGTCACGATATTACTTGTTGCGATTGGGTACACTTGCTCTATTCATAGACCTTTACATTCATCATACATTTTTAGCTTATCACAGGATGAATGATCGAATCGATATGACCTTTTGATGCTTCTTTCACCCAACAATTGATTTCAGTAGCAACTTTCTCAGCCTGCCCCAAATAAAAAAAGAAAAATGCATTATCAATTATCTATTATAACATCTAAATACGTTTTTCTTGATAGAACATACAAGACCTAACGCTCAACAAAAAAAAATTAAGGATGTTAATTAACCTGGTGTAGAAAATCAACGGATTCAGCTTTGGCCCTGTAAACATCTTGGGCCAATTATTTGAAACTAGGCTTAACCGGGTAAAGATGATTCACCCAAATGCCATTTAGCAGCGATACTCTTGGCCCGAGACATTTGTCGTTAGACTCAATGAGTTTCATAAAAAGGGAAGACTGTTGATTGAGATCAGTAATGTTTTCGAATTTGAGAAAGCGCAGCAACTGCTTTAAAGTAAGACCTGTAGAAGCAGAAGCCAACATATTCAAAGCCATATGAAAGCACAATGGAGAAAATACCATATTCCTTTGGCAGCCATTTTTGTTTATTTCTTTGAGAATCTCATGCCTAGCTCCATCCTTATGTCTTTCTTTCATGCCATGGTTTTCGTTTATGATGGAAAAGATAATATTTAGATTTCTCCGCTCAAGCTTATAGATATATATAACAATAGAGAATGCGTTGAGTTTTAGGCGTTATACAATATACCTAAACGAGTAAACTATATAAGAAATTCATTAATTAACTGATGTGCCAGATACTTTATAGTTGAGAGTTTTTCCTCTTCGAATACTGAATGGGAATATTGGGCATTGATATCAAATCAATTAACCTGCAACAATTATATTTGTTTGTTTGATTTCCTAAATAGTCGAAAAAGGTGCAATTCAAAGTGTCCATCAATTCGATCATCACAAAAACTAACAATAACTTCTGAAAACTTAAACCGCAGGAAATATATATCTCAGGAAACCAAAAAAAAAAATTAATGAAGCACCTCTTAACGGGAATTTATACAAAGGATTTGGTTGTTTGAAACCTTTTCTCATCCAAGGGTTGACAATTAACGGAGAAGCATTTGATTGGGATGGAAAAATATTTAGAGATAAAGGGTGTAAAGAGTCCAATCCTTTTGACAGTCAAGTTAAATGTTTTATTGTCACCTCCTATTAACCCAATAGTATTTCGGTGATGCTTTATTGACATTCAAATTTTGACACCCAATGACACCTAACCAATCTCTACCCTTCATCTATTTTTTTCATCTAATGGCTAACATCTAACGATCTCTTTGTTTTCTCTTTTATGCATCTGATTAAACCCTCACTCATTCCCCTTGATTTTCATCTTCGTTGTTTCCTTCTCATTACCCACAGATTGAAACAACGGATTAATCAGCTAGTCGATTAATTGGTATTGTGATTCCAACGATTCTACTTGAATAAGCTATGTTGAGCTATTTAGTTACCATAACTCTCTGACAAGCACTAAATTTTACTTCTTTATGGTGTATTTTTGTCCATATAGATAGTCAATTTGTTTTTTTTTTTAAAAAACTCCATCGTTCTCCCACAAAAAAAAAAGAAAAGAGAGGGTGAAAATTTCGGGCGGGCTCCCAAAATATTTCCCCGTTTGCCTACAAAACACCCTCCCCTTTTTAATATTAAGAATAAAGGTTACAGGGTTTGGATGCAAAGCAACCATCCCCGATCAGCAAATAAATCTGACACCGAAGAGCACAAGCGCTTCTTCTTACATTTAAAAAGAAACCAACAAAAATGAATCCAACTAACAACAATATCTTCCCTAGCCGCTACACCCTCGAAAACGAATTTATTACGCCTCATCCAAAGGGACACATAACTGAAAACCAAAGAGTCAAAGCAAAATCTCGAGCCAAGCCACCATGAAAGTGAGACAGTCATAGATCCAAAATAGAACTCGGGACAACGCTGTGAATACAAATTCAACGATACATACAGCACCAAACATCATAACTACCTCTACAAAAGATGAAAGGCTTAATGCCCTATTTGGACCCCCAACTATTCTCCAGATTTCAGTTTTGGACTCAAACTTTGCAAGTCACCAGTTTAGGCCCTCAACTATGAAAAAGTGGTGCAGTTGAGGGCCTGAAGCTGACGTGGCATCCGACGTGGCGTCCTGCGACATTTCCGACGTGGTTGACTTTTTCCGCCACGTCGGATGCAGGCCCTCAACTGCACCACTTTTTCATAGTTGAGGACCTAAACTGGTGACTTGTAAAGTTTGGGTCCCAAACTGAAATCTGGGGAATAGTTGGGGGCCCAAATAGGGCATTAGGCCAAACATAATTAAAAAGTTGAAAGTCACATATTTAAAAATAAGTAGGAATTTGATATAAAATTAATAATATTTTTGAAAAAGGAAGTGTATGGTACAATTTCTCATTTGTAATTTTATGAATCACTTTTCATTTATTAACAACGTTTGGTTGAGGAGTGGCCTGTTTCATATTGCTATTAGCTTTGTTGTTTCCAAAAATTGGTCTCATAAATTTTTCATGTAATATCGTATTTTGAATTTAAACAACACTTTTTAATCTTTCATATCAATAAGTTGAGAATTATTAAAACTGTTTTTTAAAATTATAATTTATTGTTTTTAAGAAAAGCTTAAAAATAGAAGTCTAAAAGAACATTTCAAACAGACAGTTGTTGGCTAATTAGTTTCATATTATATTTTTAGTTGTAGCAGTTATTTTGTTTTCAGAAATTAAATTATGGGTTTAAAAGGAAGAAAAATCTTAATTTGTACTATAACTCTATAAATCTAATTTAATTTTAATAATTTTTAAGCGACTTGATTTGTTTTTTTTTCATTTAATTCATCGGAGCTTTGCTTCAACTACATCCAGATCCAATTCAAATCACATATCTGGTTATGGTGAGTGAATTTCCTAATAAAAATTTTTCACATTTACAATTTTCAAATCCAAAACCTTAAACTGCTTACCATTTGAATCCACTTCATTCATAAGGTGACTCCATTTTACCAGTGAATGGATAGGTTTTTTTTTTATAATGAATAGATAGTTAGAATTTGATATAATAATTGAAATAAGCAATTTAATTTCGAACGACAAAATAATCATAGCCACACCAAAAACTCTAAAAAAACTAATGGTAAAGTGTTTGTTGCAACAGCCAATTTTAATGCACTTCGTACTCACGATCATTTTCAGTCCAAATCTTGAATCAATTTGAAATACCAAACGAACACAAGAACTATTGACTTAGTACAATTCATAAACGATATCAATTTAAATGCATTCCATTAACAAATATCAATTAAAACTGAACAATCAGAAGTTTACTATTCTGAAAGAGCAGCAAGGGGAAGACCAGATTTTGTAGATCATGATGGCAGAGCAAATTC
>CAOJBJ011899033.1:0-20351 GCA_948291685.1 Euphorbia celastroides | reverse complement strand
GGGCGGCGACGGCAATGGGCTTGGCGAATCCAACAAACTCGACAGCAGTTGGCAGTTCGACGGGAGAAGGGAGAGATGGTGGCGGAAAAAGGGGAAACGCCGGTAGAGGAGGGAGGTTATTACAGAATTAAAAGATTAATTACATGCTGGGTGTTTTTAGTCCGATTTAGTAAAAGATATCGATTAGGGTTTATGAACACCATAATTGAACCAATTGATTGAAGAGTAGAATAATCTGTTTGTCTATGATCAATCTGACAAAAGCTTGAGAAACAATTTCACTGGAAGAATCTTCTATCATTGATTTTCTATTAATCTATTTATTTACTATTCTATTAGTTCAACAACAATTTTCCAAACCCCCCATTTTTACTTTTACTGTTTGTTCTTTTACTAGTTTTCATATTGAAACGGGATTGATTGTCTGTTCTCTGTGGATTCGACCCGACTTGCTCAACTTCTACAAGCTAGGGGTAATAGGATTTATTTTTAGCGGTTTCGACGCCCGTCAAATTTTGGCACCGTTGCCGGGGAACTGATTTTAATTGATTTTGTTTTTCTTGATGACCAGGACTGATCGTCCTCAATGTTCATCATCATCATCTTTTTTTTTGTGAAAACTTGTTCGTTATTTTTACCTCAAGTTTCAATTGGATATGCTTCTCTTTCATCTTGACTCGAAGCTTGAAAAATTAGGTTGGATATTTTACTTTTTTTCTTCTTTTCTTTCCTATTCAACCATTGATATCTCACTTCTTATTTCTTCTATTTTGGGTGAGGTTTTGTAATTTGGTGTTAATTTTGGTTGTATAAAAGCTTTAGACCATGCATAATGGTCATCATACTTCATCGGATGTTGAGCTTGGTGGTTTAAAGACTTTCATAGTGGTATAGTGGATATTGTACCCTTTTTTGTTGGTATAATGACTATTATATGTATGTGTTTGTTTGTTTTAGTGGTTTATGAGGCTTGAAGCATGGTGTGATGGGTATGATACTCAATGTTTCATTGGTATAATGACCATTATACATATGTGTTAGTTTGTTTTAGTGGTTTAAGGGCTTTAACCTTAGTATAACAAGCATTATACCCCTTATTTCGTTGGTATATCAATCATTATACCTCTTTAGTTGTTATTTTAGCGGTTTTAAAGCTTTAAACCCAGTATAATAGGTGTTATACCCCTCATTTTGGTGGAATAATTGTCATTATATCTCTCTATTTGTCGTTTTGGTGGTTTAAAGGCTTTAAGACTTGTATAATGGGCATCTTACCCCCTATTTCGGTAGTATAATCACCGTTGTATCGAATGTTTTGTCATTATGATCATTGTGCCTTTATTTGAATGTTCTATATGTTTCTCATGGCATAATGGTATTTATACATGCTAGCTTTTCCTTTTATTGCTTCCAATTCATTATGCACTTGTTTCCTTGGTTGCTTCTACTAATTTACTCCTGAGTTAATATAAATGTCAAATATATTTCTTTCCATTTAGCATTACGTGTATGTTGAGCCTAATACACCTACATCCTTGAGATATTGTCTCTAAACGCAAAATAACCCTTCAAACTTTAAAAGGTTGCAAAACAACTCAAAAATGTTTTAAAAAAAGTACACTAACTTACCTCCTTATCGCAATTGAACTAGTCACACTCCAAAGAGTACCACACGCTACTCCAACTGTATAAGCTAGAAAAGTCAACCAATAATCAAGCGATATGTGACATATTATGTCAAACTTACATAAAAGTCCATATAAAACTTCATTAAACTCCCTATTAAACTTTTTCTCATAAAAGCACCATTTTCTTCACCTAAAATTCAAAAAATAATTAATTGTTTTCCAATCAACAATAAGAACTCAAAATTGGTTTTGTTTTCAACCAAAACCCCAATTCCTTACCCCTTTTCTTCCAGAGAAGCCATAGGTTGTAATACATCAAAACCATATTCAACTCAATCGAAATCTAATTACGTTTCTTTCTAGTCAAATGTTCATTTGCAAGAGGCATCAGTTACTCTATCCACTGTCGGCGAAGAGGCTTAATTCAAACCTAACTGGACTTAACTTTCAGCTCTTAAATGATCCCAATTTCTTTAGATTCAAGCCCGCCTGGCAAAGAGCTCGAATCAAGCCTAATTAGAGCCAACTCTTAGCTCTCAATGGTCACAAATTTTTCAGATTCAAAGCAGTTAGTGAAGAGGCTCGATTCATGGAAGTTGTGTCTTTTCTCCCAATGGAGAGCAAAAACGACTAATATGGGAAAATTGGACATTAGTGAATACGGAACAAGCAAATACTTAAGTGTTTAATTATAAATCGAAGAATAATAAGCTAGTACATGAAAATTAAGTATCAATAGTGTTCGAGAGTCGAGACGTTGTGATTCTCTTTTGGCTGAATAACGATGGAAGCGTTTTGAGGAAAAGGGCTGAAAATGGGGTTTTTTTAGAGGACTGGGTCCTCTTAAGTCCTCTCGAAATTAGGGGTTGCGATTTTTAAGAGAATTCGGTTCACCCAACAAAACTGCCAAAAAATGACGGTGAGCGTGAGACTAATTTGACAACTGGAGCAAGTTGAGACTAAAATTTATTTTTTCATTTTTTACTTTTCAACATAAGAGATTTAGTTTTCCACACTTGCAAAGTCATGTGCCATATAGTAGAGAATGTTATAGGGTGTGCTTCTTATTAGTTTAAGTGGTTATTTGGAAATTTTTAAAGTTCAAAGGGTAATCTTGTGTTTGAAGCCAATTTCATAGAGTTCCAGTCTTCGAGATATAATAGGCAATATTTATTGGTTTCTAAAGTTCATGAAATTCATATTAGAATGTATAGATATCTAGCTGAACTTTTTTTTATATGTTTATATAATGGAACCTATAATATAATCTATAACGTAGATGGTTGTTGATACGTTATTACACATATTAATACTTCACGCATTGTATTGTGTAGATAAACAACATATATAATATAAAAGTATTAGAACAGTATTTTTTTGATATATGCACCGATTATATTTTGTGACTTAAGAAACAAAATATCCTGTTTTCTTGTTAATGAACTTCTTAATTACCTAAAACAGCAGTCTATGATTTAAATCAAAGGTGGATTTTTAAAACTTTTTTGTAGTTTCGGCATTGTATAAAATGAGGACTGAGTTTTTTTTTATATATATAAAGTGGTGACTGTGGTTTTGAACCGCTAATAAAACGATGAATTTCCATTGATTTCATCAAATTTGTTGACGTGGCAAAAGATATTACTTGAAAGCTCTATATCTATTGTACCCATCCAAACCCTTTAACTCAAAACTCAAGTACCCCAATTTCCCTCTCCACTCTCCCTCACCATCAAAACCTAGCCCTTCTCATGTTGGCGTCATCACCGCTCTCCCGTCCTCCTCAAACTCACCAATTAACCATTCTTCGTTCGAATTGTCATCAACGTTGCTCTCCAGTAAATGCTAAGAATCAACATAGGTAAATCCTCTTTTTTAGGAGTTTTATAAATTTGCCGTGACACAAATGAAAAATTAGCTATAGTAAAGTTCACAATCGAGATAGATGCGAGATCCAAATAGTTAAGTTGGTGACAAAGGTTTAAGTAACAACATTGAAAGAGTATTGTTAGATGGTGGTGAAGAGAGCTAACATCGAGGAACTAGCTAGTGTTTCTTCAACTCTTTGTTGAATTCTCTAGCAAAATCGTTGGGGATGGGCTAGGTTTTCACAGTGAGGGAGAAGGAGGGAATTGTGCGAATGAGTAGATAGGTTAAAAATTAAATTTTTTTCTATAATACCCTTATCATATTAGCAATTTGAAGGAATTGACTGAAATTTCTCGTTCTACTAACTGAAACAACAATCCCCACTTCATAAAAAGTTTCTTCAATTCCTGTTTAGCAAAGGGGCAAAACCACATAATATTGTTTTTAAAATTTGTCTTTAAATTAAACAAAACGAGACCGGTGAAAAGGGCTTACTATGATCCATAACAACATATATTATTGATGATAAACTTTTTAAGTCATATGTATATAATATTTCTAGTGTAGATAACAAAGAAATATATTTGTTTGTGAATGAAGGAGTTCAAAGTATATTTTTTTCCAACAAAATCTTTGTATAAATGAGGGATATACAAAGTCATACGAGCTTTTTAGTATGTTTGAATATGCGTAGTAGTTAAAGATTTTATTTGATATTTTATAATGATCAAACCCATCTGAAATCCTATGAAATTAACTCAAAATGCCCCTCACTCCTTTAATGTTTCAAAAATTTCAAATAACTAGCTGAAGTTTAAAACACACCTATTAACCCGCTAATTGCATCTCCACCGATCACACCTTAGGAGGTGTTCTTCACGCGCGACATGTGTTAAATTTTGAAAAATCAAACCTATATTTGCTTGACATGTGGCATACACCTTAAAAGTTTAAACAATTTAGTTGGAAAAGTTTAATTGCATCCCTATTAACTTAATTCATCACAAAAACACCATCTTCAACCTTTCTTCATTTCATATCTTAATTTTTCCAATCAACATAGTAAATATAATATCAATACTGAAATTGATAACCCGAAAATAAAGGGGCGTGATAAAACCAGTAGCAGACAAAACTAAAATCAGCAGAAAGAAGATGAAATCAAAGTTCAAATTCTAAAAGAGAACTAATTCGAATCCCAAAATCCCAACTCAAAATTGAAATCTAAATGAAACCCACGACTGAAACTAAGCAAATCTAACAAGTTTAAACCCTAATTGATATGAAGAACCAAAATCTAAAAACACCCAAATAAAAATTGAAATGTATCAGCTCAACCAAAAGAAAAACAAAGAAATGGTGAAATGGAGAAGTAAGCGACATTACTATTGGCAAAATGAAATTAAAAAATATAATGGTTGGTTTCGGCTTGTTTGCTGAACCAGGAGAACTACCCCTTGGCAAACGAGATGAAGGGAATCGATTGAATTCGTCGGTGGCTTCGTTGATTGACGAAACTCTAAAAATTGTCGAAATTGGGACATTGAAATCGAAATTTAAAAGGGGCTTGATGTTAATATTGAAGGGCCATTGAAGGATTAAGAGTTTGGGTTTTTCGTTTGGGATGAGTTTGACAGTGGAGCGGGGACGATGACGGTGTGTATTTACTTTTCTTTTTTCATTTTTCTGTTTTTTTAACCAAAGGATGCTTACTTTTTTTTTTTTTTCATCACGAAGTTCCTGGATGGGTTTTGTTGGTGAAAACCAAAAAAAAAGAGAGAGAATAAGCATTATTTGATTAAAAAAAGATGCTTACTCTCTTAATTATTCAGTTGTAGAAAAGTCAAATGTCACGTAAGTACTAGCATATTAAATGGCATACTTTAAACAACTTCACCTGATTATTTGAAACTTTTGAAACATTAGGAAGGGTGAGGGGTGTTTCTAGCCAACTTCATATAGCTCCAGATGGGTTTGGCCTCCAGATGGGTTTGGCTTTTTATAATTAGTAAGTTCCAATCCACATACGAGTCTACTGAGTGATGAGAAATTTTATTAGTATTTAATGTAGCATGACTACGTAAATTTTAAAAGACATCTTTTATAGTAAATATGTCATAACTTTGAAATTAATTTTGGGGTGTTTTATACAAAACACCGGATATTTAATGTCCTCCTCAATACATCGGTTGAGTATTTATTAACATGCAGTTAAATACCCGGTGTTTAAATACCTGAAATAAACCAAAACTTAACAATTGAAATGAACTTCCTATCCCCTTAATAAATGAGTTACTCTATATCTATAAAATGTTATTTATTATAAATTGGGTTAGAGGGTTATTGAACTTATTTGATTAATTGAAACACATCTTTTTGTTATTTGTTATCTTTTATTTTACTTTCAATTAGATATCAATTGGCCTTTGGTCAAGTGGTTATCTTCCAATGCGTTGGTGGGAGGTTTTGGATTTGAAATCCAATATTTTCAATAATTTACTAATTATTCAAAAAAGAAAATTAGATATATAAAAGAGGCACGCTAGGCAAAGCTGATTTTTAGAAAGTTTGAAGGCAACAAATTTTTTTTCTACCAACTTGAGGAAAGTCAGGTTCAAAACATGTTGTCGAATCGGATCGATTCAGTCCCTTGCTTTAACAATTTATAAAATTAATACCTTATAAAAACATTTAAATAAAATAAGAACAGTCTAAATTTGAAATAGAATAATATGATAGAGAAAATGCCAAAGTATTACAAAGACATTGTACGCAGTATTCATTTCAGGAGTTTTTTTAACTCAAACCTAATATGTAAATTAGAACATATTGTTCTGTGACATTCTTGAACATCCTAATTACCCGTTTAAAATAAAAAGAATCGACTTCGTGTTGATTATTTTACTTTAATATATTATATGTCAGTCTTTCTTTTTTAATTTCTTTTTTAAATAAAGAGTTGTTAAATATTAAAAAAAAAAGCTATTCAAAGAAGCTATACAACCATCCAAATTTCGTTGTCTGTATTACATTTACAAAATGAAATTTTTTTTAAACATGATAGCTTTTTGGTAATCATAATGGAGAAAATATAACCCGTAATGGTAGACATTTCTTTTATATTTTCTAATCTGCTATTTTATTGCCATAATGAAAAATTTATATCAATAATTAACGAGTCAAAATGGAAAAGAAATGTACAAAAATATAACATAAAAAGTTAAAAACCATAAATATCAACCAAATACTTCTATCGTTTCATATCTAATTAAATGATTCAAAATAAGATTCTTTAATCTCCAAATTCTCTTATATGCGTTCACTGTACCAGTAACATTATCACGCCTAACATCATGGTTTCTCCCAAGATGTGTTCTTCAATTGTTATTTTATGTGCTTTTCTAGTTTTTAATGTTCTAATTTCTCATGCTGCAAACGTAACTCATGATCAAAATTGATGGAGTTCGAAGAGTACTTCTCTCTGGCTATGTTCATTACCCAAGACGCACTTCAGAGGTAATCAATCTTATTTATTTGATGATTTGGAGTTTATTAGAATCCAATCAAAATTGTCTGATTCATACAGATGTGGCCCGACTTGATAAACAAAGCAAAGGAAGGAGGACTGGATGCAATCGAAACCTATGTATTCTGGAATGCACATGAACCGGTTCGAAGAAAATATGATTTCAGCGGTAATCTCGATCTCATGAGATTCCTCAAGACTGTTCAAGCTGCTGGGTTATATGCGGTTCTTCGGATTGGACCTTATGTTTGTGCTGAATGGAATTACGGGTAACATTTTCTACTCCTAACATTAATGCATAATTAACGTTCTTGAAATGTCATTTGAATGAGATTTCATTTTTGTTTTTATCTAGAGGATTGCCGGTTTGGCTGCACAATTTGCCTGGAGTCGAAATCCGAACATATAATGATGTGTTCATGCGTGAGATGGAAACTTTTACCACTTTGATTGTCAATATGTTGAAAAAAGAAAAACTTTTTGCATCACAAGGAGGACCCATTATCCTTTCTCAGGTGAAATCGATCGAATTACAATTTTCATGCTTTTAGTTACTATATTTGTTAAATTAACTTTTGATTGATGAAAATTCTTTTAATGTCTATATAGATCGAGAATGAATATGGAAATGTGGAGAAGAAGCATGATAATGCCAAACAAAGAGCTTATATCGGTTGGTGTGCAAACATGGCCGAATCACTCAACATCGGTGTCCCGTGGATCATGTGCCAACAAAGCGATGCTCCGAAACCCATGGTAATTTTTCGGTATTTTAAGTCGAATCTAAAATTCAGTTCATTTCGAGTTATTTTTGTAACATTTTCACATTTTTGGTGTAAATAAACACGTGCAACGGGTACTATTGTGATTCGTTCACACCAAATGACCCGAATAGCCAGAAAATGTGGACCGAAAATTGGACTGGTTGGTTCAAGACGTGGGGCGGAAAAGACCTTCTTCGGATGCCGGAAGATGTTGCTTATGCCGTTGCTAGATGTTTCCAAACCGGTGGAACTTTCCAAAATTATTATATGGTTTGTGTTTGCCAATTTACGTGAATTATTTATCATATATATTTCGTTGTTATATTAATTTCTGAGTTGTAATTTAATTATTTATTTCAGTATCATGGCGGTACTAATTTTGGAAGATCGGGTGTGGTCCGTACATCACTACTACTTATGATTATAATGCATCACTCAATGAATATGGTAAAACATTACAATTTTCCTTTAGTTCTACTGTCATTCATGAATTTAAGTGTTTGGTTATGGTTTCTATTATACTCATGAATTTATGTCTTTGATTTTTCGCAGATTGATTGGTTTTATGATCACATTTTCTTAATAAAATATATTCTAACGGTTTATATTTTGGTATCGAATAGGGGGTTTGAACCAACCGAAATACGGTCACTTGAAACGGCTTCATGATGTCTTGCACTCGATTGAAGACACACTCACAAATGGCAATATCACCGAGGTCGAATTCGATAACTCGGTCGAGGTAATCAAATAAAGAGAACATCTTATTGTTGTTTCAATCGGCTGATTAATTGTGATTTAGATACAATAAGATAAGTTGACAATTGTTATTCTTATTTCCAGGGAACGATTTATTCGACAGAAAAGGTCTCGAGTTGCTTTTTCAGCAATAAAGATGTCAAAAACAGTGCTTCCATCGAATTTAGAGGAGTTGTGTACGAAATTCCGGTGGTCTGTTAGTATCCTTTCTGATTGCAAAAATGTTGCATATAACACGGCCAAGGTATCGAAAAATGTTTCTTCATAATAAAAGGAATTGTATTTTCGTCGTTTGAAAATATTAATTATCTTGATTAAATATAGGTGACAACCCAAACCTCTAACAATGTTATGAAGAAAAATGGAGCCGACGGTGAACACAGATCGTTGAAATGGGCATGGAGACCTGAAAATATCCAAAAAAATGTGCAATTCGGGGCAGGTTATAAGCATGCAACGAAAATCATTGATCAAAAGTCGATGAATGATACGAGTGATTATCTTTGGTATATGACAACGTACGTATGAATCTAATATGAGAATTATTGTTTGATGTTAATTATTTCTAAAATGTTCGTTTGTTTATGCTAATCGAGAGTTGTTTATTCGCAGTGTTTGTATCGAGAAAGATGATCCAATTTGGAGCCCTTATATGACTCTTCGAGTTAATGGCAGTGGTCAAATGCTTCATGCATATGTCAATGGAATGTACATCGGTGTGTAGTAGACAAAAAACCTATTTATTAGTGGTCTGATTATGATTTGAATTAACTTTGTTTTCGGTTTTGTAGGTTCTGAATGGGCTAAGTATAGTGTTAATACTTACGAGTTTGAGAAGAATGTCACGTTGAAACCCGGAAAAAACCTGATAAGTTTACTCAGTTCGACCATTGGATTAGCCGTATGTACACAATAGTTAAACAAAATTATTATTTTTTGTTTTTTTGTTTTCTAATACATATACTTTTGTTGTGAACAGAATTACAGCCCCAAATTCGATTTTATAGGAGCTGGAATTTTAGGTTCGGTCGCTATAGTTGGAAGAAAAGGAGATGAGGAAATGATAATGGATTTATCAGGACACAAGTGGACATACGATGTCGGATTAGTCGGGTTTAGTTCCAACAATCTAGTTTATGGTTTGACTTCAAATCGTTATACCGATGGTAAATGGTCCGACAAAAACGTGCCTTTGAACCAAATGATGACTTGGTACCAGGTAATCAAAACAACTAATTATAATTAATTTTTTCTTATAGTTGAGAAATCCATTTTATTATATTGATGGGAATTTTATGAATTCAGGCTAAATTCGACGCTCCAACCGGAAATGATCCAGTTGTGTTGGATATGACGGGTATGGGGAAAGGATATGCTTGGGTCAATGGTAACAATATTGGATGGTATTGGCCTAGTTATCTAGCGGAGGAGTCGGGTTGCTCTAGTGAAGAATGCGATTATCGAGGTCCCTATGACAGTAACAAATGTGTCTCGAAATGTGGAGAGCCTACCCAAAAATGACACTTTTTTTTCTCAATATATAACTTAAGTTCAAACGAACAATTATTTTAATGTGATTTTTTTTTGTTTAGGTATCATGTACCGAGATCGTTTCTAAAAGAGGGAGAAACACTTTAGTATTGTTTGAGGAGCTCGGAGGTAACCCGACAAACATTAGTTTTCAAACGATTGGAGTTGAAATAAGAGGCGAAGTTGATGAGGGCGACACGCTAGTTTTATCTTGTCATGGCAAACCCATTTCAAAAATTAAAGTTGCGGCGTTTGGGGACACTTATTTCTCGAAGGGTTCTTTCTTTGCGGGAAATTGCACATCGGCTAATACGTTGTCATTTATCGAAAAGGTAATATATATAAATTACAGTTCTATTTAGTTGAACTTTTGGATGTCTAGTTTATTTTTTCTGAAATTGTGCGTTGAGTCCTTTTGTAGGAATGTATCGGGCAGGAAACTTGGAGATTAAAGCTTCTCGGGATAAATTTGAAACGGTATCTTGCTCCGAAAATTGTGTGCATAAGCTAGCTGTGGAGGCCGTTTGCTAGTTTGTTGATTTAGTTCAGTTTAGATTTTAGGTATGGTTAGTTTGGATTTAAATTTAGTAACGAAATTCTCTTTAACTATCACATTTCAGATTTTTCCCTTTGAATTTGAATTCGCAGCCTTGTATTTTTTGATACTTCATTTTGTAAATTACTTATCACGTTCAATTTTCTGTTACCAAAATATTCAGTTACCTGTGTAAATATTTTTAGAACCGGATAGATATTAGAAATTTGACAGTAAAAATTATATATCTTCTAGTTAATAGGTATATTAACTATCACTACAAGAAACAAGGCTATTTGTGACAACAGAAATTGTCACAAAAAAGCAAGAAGTTGTCACATAAACATATATGGTTGTCACATATAAAGCCGAAACTAAAAGTTGTTTAATGAAAATGTTGTCACAAAGTCTTTTGTTCTTTTGTGACAACATTTTATTGTCACGTTAAAGAAGTTGTTACGACTTTTATTGTAACATAAAAGAAAAATAGTTGTCACAAATAAGACTGTTGTCACAAATTATACACCAAATTTCATCAAAATTATGTAACAACTCTCATAAGTTGTCACAAAACATTATTATTAGTGACAATAATTTTATCTATGACAACTATGTTTAGTTTTAACATATATTGTAACAGACAATATATTGTGACAACATATATTGTCACACAAAATTAAAGCATTTGTGACAACATTTATATTCAAAAACCTTTAATTACGAAGTTATTAGTGACGATCGTGTGACAGCTTTCACCGTCACATATGCTTTTGTCGTCACAAAACATAAAACATTTGTGACAACAATTTCCGAACCAAGTTATACTTGACAACAATTTCCGAACCTGTTATACGTGACAACTTTTGATTGTCACATATGCTTTTATGTAATCAGGATTTCCTCATTTGTTACAACCTTTTTGTCACAGCTAACTCCTATTTGGATTGAAGGGAACTCAAATTTCTAAAATAATGAATAATCTATCAGGATCATCACATAGTAAATCAAGGAAATGGAGGGTCAGAAATGCAGGACTAAAACGCAAGACTACCCAAGTAAAACAGTGAATTTTTTTATTGAAATACCTTGGGTATTATGCCATATTCAACCACCTGTAGCTATTTCCTAATAAATGAAATTTTCGTGAACCAAAAACATGGGCAACCAACAAAATTCTTTATCTATTTCATTTCTATTGTGAAGTAAACAAAAGACTACTTAGACAAAGCAAAACTTACAATAACTTAAAAGTAGATAGAAAGAAGATAGAATTTTCATGTTTTAAACCATAATCAGACTTAATATTTTACTGGTTCTTTGTCGACAACACAATTGATACTAATAATGGTCATGAATGCCCAAACAAAATTGCAGAAACTATTCAAAATTGAACTGATAGCATCCCTGATGAACTTACCCACCACATTCCTCGAACTGGGCAGACAAATGAAATTAATTAAATATAAGTGTAAGAGAAAACCGTAGGAGTTTCAACTGCAATGTTGATGTCTATGTAGTCTCTGTATATGATGTCATCTCCATCAATAATTGCATTTATAATTGGCTGACTTTGAAGTCCACTTACAGCTGCCTGGTGAAATTTAAGAAAGCAAATATTAGAACAAAAAAGCCAAATATAAGGAATTAAACTTTTTGACCAAATTTGACAAAATATGTTTTTTGTGTACACTCTCTTTTGGAATATCAAGACAAACTCGCCTCTAACTAATAACAAAACACCATAGGTCTGTAAACTTGTTATACATATGAAAAATGATTGTTTTGAGTTAAGCTCTTTACACAATATATTATCAACTGTTTTTTTTAAATGATTGTGGAACAATATAAATTTAGGAAAGCCTATTGGATTTTCGGTTTAGTGATTGAACATTAAAACGACGGTATTTAAGTTTATGTCGTAAAGTTAAGTATAAATTTATTTACTAGATATCTAAAATTAAATCTTTTACGATTCAGCTAACTTCTTCTTAAGAAACAGATATTGAAGATAACAAAGTTGAACTGAAATTAGGTTTCTGATTTTTCTCCATTCTTTAAGGTTGGAAGAAAAAACAAATTCAACACTAACAGTTTGTTTGGCCAAACTCAATAATGTTTTTTTTTGTTTATAATTACTAGAAAAATTTACGGTTCAACACTGTAACTACATAATAATTTAAGCTATAGCTAGAATAATGTTAGCTTTAAGTGTAGTGCTTTAAAACACAAGAAAAGTTGTTATTTTTTTGTCATGCATGATTGCAAATTGCTTGTAAAATATATATAATGATAGGTATGTTAATATGTTATAAACTACGATGCACGAGTACATTGGAGGTCTTTAGTTTTTTTTGTCTCTAACACTGTAATTCACAAAGACGCTGCACATAAATTATTGTGTTAGATAATTAACCTGTGTTGTGAAGTGAAATTAGTTTAGACCCTACACAAAACGAATAATATGTATTGTTGACCCATTGCACTAAAGAGAATAAGCTAGGTGAAGTTAAAAGGGTAATACAGATGTATACTGGCTTCCATCGTTAACTTCTTGGTTGTAGCGTTTTTCACGGTTAGCTCCAGTAAAGGAGAGTGGAACGATTGTCTCTGCTGACATGACAATGCATACTGATGAAGATCTAAGTTCACTTGAATACCGTTATTGCCATAATAGGTGATTCTCTACACTAGTCTTCATAGTGAATGATGCCAAATAAACGGTTTTTTTGTTCGGCTTGTTCGACCCTCCAATGGCATGATTGAATTTTTTAAAGTTGATTGCCTTTAATTGATCTTTCATACCCTGAGATAGCTCGTGCTGTTGGAGGTATTGTTAACTGTTTCTAGTAATAAGTCATTCCGAATTGTTTATTTGTTCTTGAATTTTCGTAAACCTTAAAAAATTTATCGAGTGGTTTTGAGCTGATTCGTCTTCAAAAGAAGCTATCCCAACAACACCTTTCATATAAGAAATTTGTCAATTTTGTTGTTGGGCGAACAAATATCCCACATGAATAGTTGAGAGAAGATTGAGTAGCTTATAAATATGGATCACTATCCTCAATGGTATGAGGCATTTTGGGAAGTCCAAGTGCAAATAAATTTATGAGGGCCAAAGTGGACAATATCATACCATGTGTAAGAATTTGTGGTGTCCATTGCTTCTGCCGTGCGCTACATTTTGTACATAAACTAGACGAATTAAATTTCTCCAAATTTGTAAATTCTAAACCCATTTTCCTTTGTTCAAAATACGGACTTCTGAATGAGTGGGATGGCTAGAATTTTTTTTAAAAAATGCTAGCAATATGTTCCCGTATGAAAAATTCACATTGTGAACATTTTTTTCGAGCTTAGTCGAGCTTTATTCGAGCGAGCTTACTCGAGCCTTATTCGAGCTTCGGTATTTCATTTAATTTTAACATGTATTAAATAAGTTTTGAGCTTGACTTGAGTTTAAATTATTATTTAACCTTATAAATTAACATATTATATATTTCTTATATTTTATGTATAATGATTTGAAAAATGAATTAGAATAATTGAAGTGAGTAACACTATATACGAGTCAGATAATGAAATATGTAAAACATGGGCTGGGCTTTACGAGTTTCAACTCTCAATCCTTATACAGTAAAACCTCTATAAATTAATACTTGTTAAATTAATAACTTCTATTAGTTAATAAATTTCTTCAGTCCCGACTTGAGCTGATTCATAGTTAATAAACCTCTATTAATTAATACATCTCTAAATTAATAAAATTCTCCGGTCCCAACTATATTAATTTATAGAGGTTTTACTGTATAATTTAATTATATTATATATTATATTATATGTATAATGAATCTCAATAATTAATTTTATAATTTATTATTCTTCGAACCTCTAATCGAGCTTGTTTTCGAGCTTTATACTGAGCCCGATCACGAGCTTCGTATCAAGCTTGTTCGTGAACTTTCGAGCCGAATACCACATTGTTCAAGCTCTGTTCGTTTAACAGACCGAGCTTAAAACTTTGTTCAAGCTCTGTTCGTTTAGTCACGAGTCGAACTCGAACGAACTTTTTCCGAGCTGAGTACCGAGTAGCTCGCGAGCGGCTCTGTTCGTTTAGAGCCCGGTATATCACTACAAAAATTGAAATAATTCAACAATTACATAATTTACAAACTGGACACTAACTCAAAATTATTGTAATGTGTACAAGCTTCAATAACAACCTGATGGATTCTCAAAACCGGCCCACCAAATTCAATACCCGATCTCATCAATTTGGGTAACAAAAATAATAGTAATAAATAATAATTATAAAAATTCACCCCATTAAATTTTTTTTACAAATTCCAGAGAAACGAATCTTGAGCTAAAACGCTATCAAAATTTTCTACTCCAAAATCAGTTAATGACGCAAAAAAAATCTTGAGCTAAAACGCTATCAAAACGAATCTTGAACTAAAACGCTATTAAAACGAATCTTGAGCTAAAATGCTATCAAAACGACTCTTGCCCCTTATATCCTCCTCTCCTGGTTGCATCCTTTTTTTCTTTTCAAAGCACTTGATCTAATTCTTCATCTTATTATATTTCAAATCTTTTTATTAATAATTAATTTCTTACGAAAAATCTTCTAATCTATATCATAATTTATAATAATATTTTACGATTTCCTTAGTTAAACCTAAACACAAGGTTATATTGTTTAACAAAGTCCATCAAGAATCATAAGATACCTATTAGATAAATACAAGTAAAATAATATGAGTGTTTTAAAATATAATTCTGACCAAATTAATATGAGTAAGTATTGTGGAGGTAGATTATCAATAAAAGTCCTTAGAAATGAACTACATTTTCAAAATTACATCTAAATAAGTTGAGTAACATAAACTTAATTCCTCAATATTTTGAGTTATGTATTACTATTTTTAACAGAATATTTTCTATTAAATTAAACTATTTATCATTTGTTGCATACGTTGACTATAATTCAAATGTATAGAACTCTTTAAACAATAAATAAACATATCAAGCATTCAAAGTCGATATTTCTAAAATTGACCATATAGTCATTATTTGAATTTTGAGACAATAATCATTTAAAATTATCTATGGAAAATTATTTTTTCATTACTAAGGAATTTTATTTTCATCCTTTAAAAATATTAGGCAAAACGTATTTGGAGTTTTCTATATTTGGCCCAAAACGCCCCCAGCTCCTTTATAGGTTAAATGTCTCACTTAATATCTTAAATTTAGTAAAAGTGTACCTCTCAACCCCCCCTCATTGCCACGTGTCAAATTCTGGCAGGTTCGACTTTTCAAAGAGTTAATTTTTAATAATTTTTTAAACCCACAAAAAGTTGACACGTGGCCATGAAAGGGCTGAGAGGTACATCTTTGCCAAATTCAAGGAGTTAAGTGAAACATTTACAATTATAGGGGGTTGAAGAGCGTTTTAAGCCAACTATAGGTGACAACTCAAACCTTGAACAATGTTATGAGGAAAAATGGAGTCGATGGTGAACACAACTCATTAAAATGGGCATGGAGACCTGAAAATATCCAAAAAAATGTGCAATTCGGGATCGGTTATAAGCATGCAACTCAAATTATCGATCAAAAGTCGATGAATGATACAAGTGATTATCTTTGGTACATGACAACGTACGTATGAATATAAAATGAGAATTATGTTTGATGTTAATTATTTCTATAATGTATAATATTCGTTTATTTACGCTAATCGAGAGTTGTTTATTCACAGTGTTCGTATCAAGAAAGACGATCCAATTTGGAGCCCTACTGACTCTCCGAGTCAATGGCAGTGGTCAAATGCTTCATGCATATGTCAATGGGATATATATCGGTGTGTAGTAGACTAAAAATCTATTTATTGTTAGTGCGATTGTGAACCGAGTTAACTTTTTTTTGTCAATTTATAGGTTATGAATAGGCTAGGTATAACGTCAATACTTACGAATTTGAGAAGAATGTCACGCTGAAACACGGAAAAAACCTGCTAAGTTTGCTTAGTTCGACTATTGGATTAGGGTATGTACACATTAGTTAAACAAAACTATTACTTTTCTGCTGTTTTTTATTCTCTATGTCGGATTAGTGAAGTTGAATTCGAACAACTTAATTTACGGTTTGACTTCAAATCGTAATACCGATGTTAAATGGTCTGACGAAAATGTTCCTTTAAACCGAATGATGACTTGGTACCAGGTAATCAAAACAACTAAATCATTTATTTCTAGTTATAGTTAAAAAAAAAAAACAAGTTCATTGTATTTTAATAATGGAAATTCGATGAAATTCAGGCAAAATTTGATGCTCCAATTGGAAATGATCTGATAGTCTTGGATATGTCGGGAATGGAAAAAGATACGCTTGGGTCAACAGTAACAATATCGGACGGTATTGGACTACTTACCTAGCGGATGAGTCGGGTTGCTTGAATGAAAAATGTGATTATCGAGGTCCCTAAGATAGTAACAGATGCGTCTCGAAATGCAGAGAACCTACCCAAAAATGGTACTTTTTTCGGTACATAACTTAAGTTTAAATGAAACATCTTTTCACAAACTTAATGTGATTTTCTTCATTTAGGTATCATGTCCCAAGATCGTTCCTAAAAGAAGGGGAAAACACTTTAGTACTGTTCGAGGAACTTGGAGGTAACCCGACAAACATTAGTTTTCAAATGGTCGAAGTTGAAATAAGAGGCAAAGTTGATGAAGGCGACACACTTGTACTATCTTGTCATGGCAAACCGATATTTGAGATTAAAGTTGGTGCATTCGGGGACACTTATTTCTCAAAGGGTTCTTTCTTTATCGGGAATTGCACATCGTCTAATACATTGTCACTTATTGAAAAGGTAATATATATTAATTGAATTTAGTTTGTTAAATTTTTATTTCCTAATGTCTTTTTATGAAATTGTGTGTTGAACCGTTTAGTAGGCATGTATCGAACATGAAACTTGTGAAATTATTGTTTCTCGGGATAAATTTGAAACGATATCTTGTCCTGGAAATTTTGTGCATAAGCTAGCCATGAAGGTTTTCTACTGGTTTGTTGATCTAATCATTAGTTTAGATTTTAGATATGATTAGCTTTGTTTAGTTTTTAGTTTGGATATAGACTTAGTTAGCTTTACTTAGCTTTAATTAGCTTTTTTCAAAGTTTTTTAGTTTAATGGTTAATGATCTTTTGCATTTAAATAAAAATGAGATTCTCTTTAGCTATCTCATTTCAGATTTTTTTCCTTTGAATTTAAGTCTGCTGCCTTCTTATTCAGTTAATTGTGTGCATATTTTTAGAACCAGATAGATATTAGAAATTTGAAAAATAATGTACATATCTTTTAGTTAAGATACTCCACTGGTGAATGCGAATAAAGTAATTTTGTAATATTGCATAAAATGTTATGATTCGTAACATTATTAAGACATAACTATATTTAAATGAGTTAATAAATAATAAAAATTTGATGAAAAATAGTTTATGTGGAATTAAACTTTTTGACCAAATTTGACAAAATATGTTTTTTGGTGTTAATAACACGAAACATGAATTTTAATAATATTTGTGTGCATACCCTCTTTTGGAATATCTAAATAATGCTCACATTAGAGGTGAATTTGTCTTGATTTTGTCAATATATTAATCAAGTTTGGATTCAATAACAATCAATCCTAGTCACTTAGTTTACAGCTTTAATTGAAAATGTCTTTTACATTTTTGCTTCAAGTTTATTATTATTCACAAAATTTTATTTATGAAATATATTACATAGTGAGTTTGATATACATATATAATCAATTATTGTCTTCTACAAATAAGGCCAGATAGTACCCAACCCAAATCAAACTTCATACAAAATTTTATGGCAAATGAACTAAACACATGAAATATGTACCATTGTTTAGCCCAAAACAACAAAATAAAGATTCAACAGTACCTTGTTACCTTAAAATAACTTTTCTATTGTTGTATTATGCTTCTTTCACTCATATGGTCATTTTTCGCCGTCCTCAATGTTCTTCTTCTTCTTATGAAAACTCTTTCAATATTTTAGCCTCAAATTTCAATTGCATATGCCTTTCTTTCATTTTTCTCTCAAAGCATGAAAAATTGGGCTGGATATCTTACTTCCATTTTTCTTCTCTTTCCTATTTAACCATTCATATCTCACTTCTTATTTCTTCTTCTTTTGGGTGAGGTTTTGTAATTTGATGTTAACTTTGGTTTTGTAAAAGCTTTAAACCATGCATAATGTTCATCATACTTCACCAATTATTTAGCTTGGAGGTTTAAAGACTTTCATAGTGGTATAATGAAAATTCTGCCCCTTGTTTCGTTGGTACAATGGCCATTGTACGTATTTGTTTGCTTGTTTTAGTGGTTTATGAGGCTTGAAGCATGGTATAATGGGTATGATACTCAATGTTTCATTGGTATAATGGCCATTATACTTGTGTGTTAGTTTGTTTTAGTGGTTTAAGGGCTTTAACTTTAGTATAACGGGTATTGTATCCCTTGTTTTGTTGGTATAGGAGTCATTATACCTCTCTACTTGTTATTTTAGTTGTTCAAAAGCTTTAAGCCGAGTATAATGGACGTTATACCCCTCATTTTGGTGGTATAATAGTCATTATATCAACTCTATTTGTCGTTTTGGTCGTTTAAAGGCTTTAAGACTTGTATAATGGGAATCTTACCTCCTATTTCACCAGTATCATCACCATTAAATCGAATGTTTTGTCATTATGATCATTATGCCTTTATTTTATTTGATTGATGATGGGTATAATGGCTATTATACATTGTATAATGATAGTTATACATGCTAATTTTTCATTTTATTGCTTCAAATTCACTATTCACTTGTTTTTTTTATGCTTAATTGTACTAATTTATTGTTTTCTTTTATTGTTGTTTCACTCCAGAGTCAATATAAATGTTAAATATGTTTCTTTCCATTTAGCATTACATGTATATTAATTCTAATACATTTACAACCATGAGATATTGTCTCCAAACGCAAGATTACCCTCTGAGCTTTAAAAAGTTGAAAAACAACTATAAAATGTTAAAAAAAGTGTGCCAACTTACTCCCTAATCGCAATTAAACTATTCACACTTCGAAGAGTGTACTACACACAACTCCAACTGTATAAGCTAGAAAAGTCAAACCAACAATCAAGCGATATGTGACATATTATGTCAAACTTACATAAAAGTCCATATAAAACTTCATTAAACTTTTTCTTATAAGAGCACCATTTTCTTCACCTAAAATTCAAAAATAATTAGTTGTTTTCCAATCAATAACAAGAACTCAAAATCGGTTTTGTTTTCAACCAAAATCCCAATTTCTTACCCCTTGTCTTCAAGAGAAGCCATAGGTTATAATCCATCAAAATCGTATTCAACTCAATCGAAATCTAATTATGTTTCTTCCTAGTCAAATGTTCACTTGCAAGAGCATCAGTTACTCTATCCACTGCTGGTGAAGAGGCTCAATTCAGACCTAATTAGACTCAACTTGTAGCTCTCAAATGTTCCCAATTCTTCGGATTCAAGCCTGTCGGCGAAGAGCTCAAATCAAGCCTAATTAGACCCAACTCTTAGCTCTCAATGGTCACAAATTTTTCAGATTCAAAGCGGCTAGTGAAGAGGCTTGATTCATGAGAGTTGTGTCTTTTCTCCCAATGGAGAGCGAAAACTAC
>CAOJBJ011897157.1:0-10152 GCA_948291685.1 Euphorbia celastroides | reverse complement strand
TGTTTATATGTTTCAGGTTCTAGCTGATATGGGCATATGTGCTATTGATGAATTTGACAAAATGGATGAATCTGATCGCACATCCATTCATGAAGTTATGGAGCAGCAAACTGTTAGCATTGCCAAGGCTGGGATCACCACTTCTCTGAATGCAAGAACTGCAGTCCTTGCTGCTGCAAATCCAGCTTGGTAAGACCATCCCTCGCTTAAGTTAGTACTAAACTTGCAGAACTCCCATTCTGATATCTTGCTACTTCGCTACTTTACTCCCTTTTTCCAGTTTTCTCCATTTTATATGGAAAAGCTGATTGTCTCTTTCTCAACTAAGAAAGCATACAAACATAACTTACCGACGAGGAGGCAATGCGTTTTTGCAGGGGAAGATATGACCTACGTAGAACACCGGCTGAAAATATCAACCTACCTCCTGCTCTCCTATCAAGATTTGACCTGTTATGGCTAATTCTTGATCGAGCAGATATGGATAGTGACCTTGAAATGGCAAGGCATGTGGTTTATGTGCATCAGAATAGAGAATCTCCGGCTCTTGGCTTCACTCCATTGGAAGCATCCATTCTCAGGTAAATTAATAATTTTGGCTGAATAAATTGTGAATCTTTAACTTTCATCAGAATCTTTTCATAACTAATAGCTTTTAGTAGTTTAGGCCATGAATTCTGTATGTGAGTTTCCAGCATGTATAACTGAATCATATGATTGTTGGGTTACAACTTGGACTGTTAAATAAGCTAGTGCCGGGTTTCATGGGTTTCCTGGAGATTACATTATTCAAATAGTTAATGGAGTCCTTGTCTCTGATAACACTAGTTCGTGGAAAATGTCATTGTTAGTTGTGGGTGATCAATACAGGACCCATTGTCTTAAGCGAATGATACGCAGCAAGTTTCTCTAGTTTCAAATCATATTACATGCTAATTTTTCCTGCATCTGAGTGCTTTCTAAACAATAATTTGACTTGCAATTGTTTGTAGAGCGTATATTTCAGCTGCAAGGAGACTATCACCTTACGTCCCTAGGGAGCTAGAGGAATATATTGCTACTGCATATTCTAGCATCCGACAAGAAGAAGCTAAATCCAATACTCCCCATTCCTACACTACCGTGAGGACTCTGCTAAGCATTCTCCGCATATCAGCTGTAAGTCCCCACTTTCATCTCCTTTTTCATAATGACATTGCTAGATTGTGAGATAGGGACATGCTACTCACTCTGTCCAGTTTATTTCCAGTCAGAATAAATGCTTGGTGACATTTACGAATGATGGATTTTCTCCTAAATTGGTTGTATATAACAATACAATCATGATTAAAGAAAAAAAATCAAGTTCAAGCAAAAAATTTTTTAATTTTTGAGTGGAATCAAAGGGCTTGAAACTGATTTATCTGTGCTTCAGGCTTTAGCAAGACTCCGTTTCTCAGAGACTGTTGCTCAAAGTGATGTGGACGAGGCACTGAGATTGATGCAAATGTCAAAATTCTCCCTATATTCTGATGATCGTCAGAAATCGGGCCTGGATGCCATATCTGATATATACTCAATCTTGCGGGACGAAGCTGCAAGGACTAATAAGATGGACCTTAGCTATGCCCATGCACTCAATTGGATCTCCAGAAAGGTGAACCAACTTCTAAACAAATTGCAGATCTGAGAAATTAAACATTTTTAAACTGGCTACCTAGAAAGAAATATTGTTTTGCCAAATCAAACTTTCTTTCAAAACAGGATCACAATTTGATCCACTCTTTTTGGTTTTGGAAACACCATGTGGTTGTGAACAGGGTTACACTGAAGCTCAGTTGAAGGAATGCTTAGAGGAATATGCAGCCTTGAACGTGTGGCAGATCCATCCCCATACCTTTGATATCCGCTTTATTGATGCTTGACATTTTCAACTCTTTTAGGGCTTTTCCTCTTATCATCTTCATCATCCAACAGATTTATTTGGAACTTATCTCTCTGCCCGACCAAAAATGGCACGTATTGATTGTGTTATCTAGAAATGTTGTAATGTTATCTTAGAGCTTGAATAGGATGGATACTTGTAGCTGTATTATCCTCATTTTTTTATTTGCTAACTTTACCAGACACGGGAAAATCACGCTTTTTCCCCATTATGTTTTCTATTACAGTAGCTGCATTTTGTCTGCTGTTGCTTTCCTCTTTCAGTAGTTTTTGGGTGTTCTTTTTCGTACGCAACCATTCTGGTTTCGGTACAGACTTAGGGCCCTGTTTTTTTAACTTTTTTTATTCGGTTAAGTTATTAAATTTCAGTTCAGTTTAGGTTCATAAAGTTTTCATGAAGGTTTAAATAAATTGCATTTATTTTAGGAAAGAGCACAAAAATGTGTTGATTTTGACTTTTAATTTCATCTAACACTTTAAACATCATATTTTTTTTGAATTTTCTTGCTTTATTTTACAATTATCTCAAAAACTGTTCATTTTTTTTTATTTTCCGCTTTAGAGTTTTTTATTCGTTTCATTTTTATCTTTGAAACGTCATCCATTGTCTTATACTTTTTCGGATTTTCTTTTTCGATCGCTCAACAACTGGTAGCTAAGTGGTAGTAAACTGGTAGTAATCTGGTTGGAAACTAAATACTGAAACTGCGGACTACCACTTAGCTACCAGTTAGTTACCAGAATAAAAAACCGAAATCTGCGAATGAAAAAATACTAAAACTGTAAATTGCCAGTTAACTACCAGATTAAAAAACCGAAAACTGTGAATTCATAAACATACTATTTCTCTACCAGTTAGGTACCATTTAGCTACTAGTTTGATGAATTTGAAATCAAAACAAATATTCAAAAAAAGTAATTGAAAGTAACTAAAAATTAATCATTGAAATTATAAGTGTATATTAATTATGAACATTCATGAACTAATAGCACTATTAGGCTCCAAACTTTGTTGTTGATTTTTAAGTAAATTGCTTTGCCCGGTTGGATTCGAATTACAAGCTCGTTTGGCATTGTCTAGATCATTTCCTATGTTTCTGTTGTAAAAGTTGCCCGGTACGTGCTTGAATTGAACTCTTATCTCAACTTTGCATATTTAAATCAAAAACCAAAAAATCAAACGAAATCACAAATCAAAAGTTAAACAAATACCAGTTAGCTAACAGTTAGCCAACTGATAACTAACTGGTAGCTTCTATCACAGTTAAGGCACATAAACATTGAATGCGGGGAGGAATAGGATTTTTGTACTGTACTGATCATTCATTCAGTTTAATTAATTTGAACCTCTTAATCAAACTCGTTGCTGCATAGAAATAGCAATGTAAAATAGAGAACTCCACACTGCAACTGAACGAACATTAGGCTTGAAGAAATACAAGTATTGAACTAAAACCATAGCATATTCAAATCAAACATAGTGTCTTTGATCCACTATACATGATTCAGTGTCATTGACAAACAAATAAAGTAGTCTCCACATTGCAATCCAACCAACAAAGCTTTCATATAACATCAAGTTCCTATATTTGAATATATATTCTGTAAATAATGAACCGAATCTAGGAGCCTATAAGCCCACCAAAACACATGAAACTAAGCTTGATAGCATAATTTAAAACTAACTAATCCTCAATCACTAGAACCAATTAGAGTAAGCTGCACTGATCCATTTCTTCCCATGTGTTAAATAACCATGACACAGAGTTTCTAATGTTCAATGTTGTGTAAATCAAACAAACTGGAACTAAATCAATTACAATCATAACTAATCATCCTCAATTTCTCATGAACATAGCCAAACAAAACACAAGAAATTAAGGTTCTGATTAAACTACCAATTAGTTACCAGATAATGAAAAAAACCGAAATTCATAAACATACTAGTTAGTTACCAGTTAGCTACCAGATAATGAAAAAACTGAAATTCATAAACATACCAGTTAGCTACCAGATAATGAAAAAACTGAAATTGCAGAATTAGGGATTGATGATATCTTATTAACCAAAACACTCCCATATCCACACAAGAACAAGTTCCAAAATTAGGGATTATCATAAAATTATTGTTATTGAGCAAAAATATGCAACGAATTCAGCAACAACAAAATAAGAAAGGTTTGTGAAAGTAAACATTGGCATCCAAAGATAGCTATATTTGACTCAAACAAACATTTCTATCATCACTATGACTGCCAATCAAATTACTAGAAACATCAGCTCAATAAACAAGAAAACAGAGAAAAGCCACAAAGAGAAAAAAAAACTTTTCATACCATTGAGCTCCTTGCCAATTGCTTCACTTCTCATGCTTTACAATTGTTCAATTACGAATTTAGATCAATAAGACCAGATCTCACTCTCTTGTTCATCGATCCATCAATAAGCAAATTTCTGCCTTTACTACGACCGGAACAAGTTTTCTGCAATTTTGTCATTTTGCTCGCCGGAGCTCTTCTTTTCCGATAATTGCTTCGTTAATTTTGGATCAATTTTAATCTAAATTGAATAGATCTTTGCCGGAGCTTGAAGTTTTCTTCACCAGCCTTTTGCCGACCTCTGTTCCCGTCTATTTTCTATTCAGTCTCTGATCTGTACACTTGAACAACTCTGATCTCAGATTCGAAATTTAAAATATAGCTCATTTAGACATTTCATCAAATACCTTATATGCAAGCTAATTGAATTGATAAACAAATTGCTCTAAAAACAGCAAAAAGGATGAAAAGAAAAAAGAATAATGGCCGATGATATCCGCTTTCAGTTCAGGTTTATGAACCAATATGAAACACATAAAATCACATGTAAGAGGAAAAAATGTTTTAATACATCAATTGTTGAATTGTGCAAACATTATGCGCATTCCTTTTTTTCAAAAATCGAAAGGCAATATATTACCGACAGACGAAATAGAATTTACCGTACGCGAATGTCGAACTCAAAATCAAATATAAAAACATCAATGCATCAATAATCACGCCATATATGATTTCCGAGCTCTCAAATACTACAGAAAATTTCACGGAAAGGGGTGCAAAAAGCATAACTTGAAATTAACTGAAATCAAGAGATCTAGATGCAGTACAACTAACCTTTATCAATGGAATTCTAATGGTGGATGGAGATTGTTCGAGTATTGAGAAGAAATTTATTGAAGGGAGAAGAAATCTGTCGAAGGGGCTGTTTTGTTTAGAACGTGTAAAAGGTTTTGCACAGTTAAATTTGGTTAGGATTTGTTAATAAAGATAGAAGAGTAGTGGTGTGGTAATTAAGTTTCAAAAAGTGAATATTTTGAACAATTTCCCTAAAAATAGGTATATTTTACGGTGAATTTATTTTTTCTAAATTTACAATTTTTCTCTTCTATTATATATTTTAGTAATTACTTTCATAAAAACATGCAATCTTGTATATTTTCATTGCAATAGTTATTAGAGTAAACTTCAAAAAAATTTCAAAGGTTTCGACTTTTTCCAAAAGTACCCTTGAGATTTTTTTAGC
Source organism: Euphorbia celastroides (assembly GCA_948291685.1). NCBI lineage: Eukaryota > Viridiplantae > Streptophyta > Magnoliopsida > Malpighiales > Euphorbiaceae > Euphorbia > Euphorbia celastroides. Next base: position 4,668 of record CAOJBJ011897157.1, on the reverse strand, counting down.
AAAATCATCTATGATGTTTCTGAAAGTTAGCAAAATCGTCATTTTTCATATCCAGCTAGTGTTAAGTGCTGACAAGGCAAGAGAATAAAATAGGAAACTCCATTTTTTGACTCATTAACCCATACACCTATCATCTCCTAACTAACCCTAACCCTAATCCACCTGACCTGAACCCATCTCCAGCGCCAGCAACCTTTTCTTCCAGAAAATCACCACTCGTCGGAAAATCAACCCTCAACCCGATCTCCTTCTCTCTCTCGTCCAGTTCTATCGGGTTAACACAGACCCCGCCGGGAAAAGCAAACTCGTCGCCTTAAAGCTAAAACCATTGTGGATTTCTCTTTTTCCAGTGGAAAATGAAACCCTGTTGGGATCCATAGTTGAACCGTCACTCAGAATCGCGATCTGTGCCCGTTTGATCAGAATTGTGATTTTCCCTCCCCTCTTGTCGCTGGTGCTTGTAAATCTGAAAGAGAGGGAGACTGGGAGAGAGAAATGATTTTTGTCTTTTACCGTGTAAAAGTTACCGATTCCGATCGCTAGAGAAAGGGAATGGTTGGGATGGCAGTTGCAGTGATGAGGAGATGAAAACTGCCATTTTCTAGCAGCGACGGTATGGTTTTTGGTTTCGCTGGAAATCGAGATCACCGGTGGCAGCGCCAGCATGAAGGAGATCAATTAAAGGTTGGAAAGGGTAAAGGGTTAGGGTAAATGGATAATTGGGTGTTTAGGGTTAAGAAAAATGAGTAATGAGATTAGATTTAATTAAATTGTCCCTTAGCAGGTCAACATATTTAACCCCTCAATGACTTTTCCGTCTTTTGCTAACTGTCAGAAACATCAGAGATGCTTTTGCTCGAAAAAAATTTTAAGAATGCTTTTATAAAAAGTAGAAATTTCAGGGGAGGTTTTTGAAGTTTACCTAAGGATTAAAGAGTGAATATAGGATCATTTCTACAATATTTTAAAAATGAGGCCAGGTTTGTTTGTCCGGATAGGTCCGGTCCATTCACAACGAAGCCCCAATTGAATTCGCGCTCGTTTTTACCGCCACGGCGCCCCCGTCTTTAATTCTCTTACTCATTTTCGCGCCGCATTTGCTCAGTGCGACTGATCGTTACCGAGAGTTTTTCCCGTTTATTAAGAGTTAGACGGTTCGATTATCCCGTTGATTGTTCCTTTCAAGCAGTTATTTGTTTTTTCAAGAACTAGCTATCGATTCAGCCAGCAGTATCGTTTTTTGTTGGTTTTGTTTGCAATTTCATTATCTGCGTTACTTTCTGCTGTACTAATATCTTCAATCTCTCTGCATTATCGATGTGTTTGTGTGTTTTTCTTGCAGTATCATTTCTAGTATGGAGTTGAGCCGTTCCAGATTAGTTGGAGAAACTCATAGCTTTTTCATTTTATTGGTCTTTATTTTTCTCTGTATTACACTTGCTAAGCTGTGCTTTATTTCCTCGTAGTGTTTTCTAGTACACATAGTTTTCACAATTTTTTATATCAGTATCTGCTGTTCTATACTTCTATTGGAAGTCAATAATTAATTGAATACTTTGAGTTCAGATTCTGAATTGCTAATCTGTAATTTATAATCAATTAGCTTTTAAGTTATTGTCCTTTGGAAAGTGTTTAGTGACTATTTGTTGTTATATGACAACAGGTTTCATCCCTGAATGCTGATGGAAGAAACTGTATCAGATGAAGAACTGGGAAACAAAAAGCTTAAATTAGAGGTGGAAGAAGATCAGATCAGTGCTTTACCAGATTCCATCATTCATCATATCTTGCCCTTCTTGGATTCAACCAAAGAAGCTATTCAGACCTGTGTTCTTTTGAAAAGATGGAAGAATCAATGGACTGGTGTACCAGTTCTCGCTTTCGATTTATACGGTAAGTCCTATGAATATTCCTCCAGATTCATTGACAATACTCTGGACCGCTATGCCTGCTCCAAGATCGAGAAATTCTACATCAGAATAGGTTGTTACAAAGCTGATAAATATCCTTACTTTGAAGAGAAAATTAGTTTTGCAACAAGGAAGCGTGTGGAGGAGCTTATTCTAGAATTAATTGAAAGTGGAGGTGAGTTTATGTTGCCTGAATTGATTTTCAACCATTCCTCCTTGGTTAGGCTGGAAACATAGAACTGTACTTTGAAGCCTAATAGGAAGGTAAGTTGGAAACACCTCAAGGAATTGGATTTAAGGAATTGTAAATTGCCTGATCATTCAATTGAAAATATTCTCTTTGGCAGTCCGGAGCTTGAGTCATTAGTAATAGCTGGCTGTGTTGGGATTGATCAGCTTGTTATTGTTTCGCCGGTCATGAAAAAATTGGAGTTAGTTGGTGATCACATGTCTGTTCTTGAAATTTCGTGTCCAAACCTTGAAGAGTTATATCTTGTTGGTCTTTTGTGTACTCCGCCAACTGAATTTACAAATTTGTCGTGTTTAAATCGTGCTACTCTTGACTTTGGGTTTGATGTGGAAGAGTTTGATGTGAGTTTGCCTATGAAGATTCTGCACCAACTTCAGCATGCAAAGGAACTCATCATTTGTAATGCAGCACTAAAGGTAATTTTTTATTGATAAACAAAGCTTGAAATGGAATTAATGCATTCTCATTTCTGAGTTATATTTTGCTGTTTTGTGAAGACTTTGTCATCGATAGAGGTTCGAGCTGGTCTATCTTCTCCATTGTTAAACAACAAATGCTTAACATTGGATTGTCCTGAAGTTGATGTGAATGCTGCTGGAATTTTATATTTGCTTCAATGTTCACATTTGCTTGAGAAGTTAGTTATGAATAAGGAGTACCCTTGGGTAAGATTTTCTCGAACCGATCTCAAATTTGAGCTTTACTTGGTTTTTGTTTTGGTTTTCTTTATTCGTGTGAATTAAATGCCAACCTCATTGAAATATGTTGTCGATTTTTTTATAAACTTTCGGCTATAAGAAATGATTGGCATGACCTTGTTTAATTTTTAACATTGAAATATTCAAATTTCTTTACTCAATTCCATGGACAATGTTACAATTTCTATATCTTCACCTTTGAAAGATTGCAGATGATTTAGGGTCTGTTTGGCATTGCTTTCCCAAGCTGCTTTCCCAAAAAGCTCTATTTTGAAGCTTTTCCCAAAAGCAGCAGATTATAGTTTTGGGAAAGCTGTTTTGGCAGTTCTCAACTTTTTTATATAAAGAATCAAAATTTTCTGTCAAAATAAAAAAATGATGTTATATGTAATATTTGTGATACTAACTTTTAGGGACAACAGCTCTAACAGCAATGTCAAACAGACCCTTAGACTTGGAAAATGTTGAAGATAAGTACAGAAGCTCAAACAAAACGGTTTTCAATTGCTTGTGTGGCATTTAAAGTTTGTGGAAATTATTAACTTGTCGGAGAGAGATGCAGACCATAAGCATGTGATCAACTTCATTGAGTTCATACTAAAGAATGCGAGGGTGTTGGAGAAGTTGGTTGTGTTATTCGAAAAAGGTGATAAGGATTTTATGCTTCAAGTTTCTCAAAGTTTTGAGCTTTCCAAGGTGTTCCCAGCATGCCACGGTTGGGTTTTCTAATTTTGAACCACGTTTTTTAGTGGCTCTTTCGCTTTTCATTTGATTTTGGGTAATATTTCTATGATCTTCACTCTGCTTTGTGCACAGCTAAGATGTTTCAACCAAACTTCTGTAATTGTATGAAGGTTTCTTTGCTACGGTTTAATCTGCCGGAAAACTTAAACTATGGGTTGATGTAATCGAGGATGGATATGTCTTCACCGTCCCGGGAGTAAAAATGTTTGTCCTTTTTTTTATTGTTTTGACGTATTAATATCAATATTTCATATGGTAATTGGGGGAGTTACAATATTAAGCATTATTTCGGTTGAGCTGTGTTTATTTTGATGCTGTCAACTACTTTGTGCAGCTTAGGATAAGTTAGAAAGTGTAGGCAATTTTATACTATATCCTGCATTGCATAGTTGCAACTTATTGTGAAATAAGGTAAGCACATCTTAATATTCTCTCTGGATTCTTTAGTAGTGCAATTGGCATTTCATAAGAAAAAGAAAAATGAGAAAAACTATTACGCTGTTAAAAAGATTAAGTCGTTTTTCATATGTTATGATAAAATTTTCTTTGTTTTTGCGGGCATATGCTATATGGACTTCTAAGTGCTTAGAGGTGTGAGAATTATAGGATACAAAATAAGAGTCGATGGAGATGTGAGTCAAAAGGTATGCTTAAAAACTATCTTATGAGATATACTCCTAATTGATTAAAGATTCATGGCGTAAAATGATATTGTATATTGACTTCATCTAGATGGCTGGTTAACTTTTTCAATATTTGATGTGATTACAAGGCAAATTACAAAAAGAAAATTTGATATGAACTTGAAAAAGGAATTCAAAAAACGTTCATGCTCATGAGAAAGTTGAAACGAGCTTCCATTTCCATAGATAAATCTATACAATGCCTCTCATAATTAATATTTATTTGACATATTACTATTACTTTCATCTAACTTTCATATTTCGATAAATTTTCAAATCAACACAACCTTCTGTTATTTTAAGAGATGGTTTAACAAAATTTCTTAATTGACATTTTAGTAAACACGGGTAAAATCTCTTCTTCATTCTTCCCATATTATTCA
>CAOJBJ011895519.1:0-12884 GCA_948291685.1 Euphorbia celastroides | reverse complement strand
AGATCAAAGATCACATTCATCCTCAGAGAAGCAAAGAGCAATTCTAAGAGTTTCATATTCAAAGCTTCTCCAATTCTTCAAGAGGATTCAGTGAGAAAAAGCTTCTTCGAGTGTTGTGTTCCAAAAATACTTCCAAGTTGCCAAAGGTTCCTGTTGTTGATCCTGCAAAAGCAACAAGCTGTTAAGGTTCTGATAACTGCGCCTGTAAAAGCTATTAGGTTCTGATAGTTGCTCCTGGAAAAGTTATTGGGTTAGTTCTAAGCCCGCAAAAGAGCTGTAAGGGTTTGATACTTGCACCTGTGAAAAAGTATCAAGGAAATGCTTGTTTTCTGCCCGGAAAGAAAACACATAGTTGGGAAATCTCAAGTCAGGTTGACTTGGGAACTGGAGTAGGCTGCGGCCGAATCAGGATAAATCTGTTGTGTCTCTATCTCTCTACTTTCCTTCCCACGCTTATTTCTTTTATTTATTGCAAAACCGTTTTATTAAACTGAGAGATTTCAGTTTATAAGGTTTTCAAAAAGTTCTGTCACCAAAGTGATAAGAGCTTAAGGAAGTTGGGTTTTAAGTGAGACCGTCTGTGAGTCCTCCAACTATTTGAAAACTTTTTGAAAAACTTAAAATTCCCGATAAAGTACTATTCACTCCCCCCCTCTAGTACTTTCTAGCCATCTTTAGGACCAACAATATGGAATGTTATCAAATCGGATATCAAACACATAAACATAATGGTTTATAGTTTTTACGGTTTAATTGATTATAGCTGAAGTTGAACCGGTCAATCAATTTCTTACAAATATTTGTTTAATTTATCTAGTAAATATTTAACTTGTATAGAAATAGACAGCTCATCCAACTGATAATATATAAGCCCATCTATCTTTGGGAAATTTACATGGGTCATCAATAGTTTATAAGTAACTACATGTTTGACCTTCACTCATCTTATTATCAGTGTGTGTTCTCCTTAACTTTTTAATTTCATTCATCACGTTCCTCTTCTACACCCATTCTCCTCCTCCATTCAACGCTCAACTTCTTCTCCAATTCAATTCATGTACTCTTCTTTTGTCTTTCTCATCTTCTTTTCTCTCTTTTCTTATAAGCTTTAAATTCTTTTAATTCTCTAAATCGCATTTCGATTTCGAATACTGAATTGTTCGATTTGTAGTTTGATGAGCTTTAGATTCTTCTTACTCTTCAATTTCAATTTTAGTCTTTTTGTTCTGCGACTTCGATTTCAGTTTCAACTCGATTCTGATTTGATTCGAAGGCCGGCAACACTAAGAGCTAAAGGACACAAATGATCTATTGAATCAGTTCTAGTACATGTTTTAAATTGCAGGCTATATGTGATTTAAAGGTCTTTCAATGGTTCTTTTTCATTAGAATACCCATCCTGGGAGACTAGTTGTAAACAATTTCAGAAATTGAAGAAGAAAGGAGATAATGGAATGCATACAAGGTGTTTGATAAAATGCTTATAAGTATGTAAGGATTATGTATTGCATATGTATGACATGCATAATGTTATGTAATAGTTGTAAATCATATGTAACATGTATGTATATTATATGTATTAGTTTTTGTAAAATTATTTTTATTATCAAAATCAGTTCGTAATTTTATGTTTGACATATATATTACATATGTATGGTATATGTAATGAGTTTGTAAAGTTTCTTTTCTTATGAAATCAGTTCAGAAATTTTATATAAGAGATATATATTGTGTATGTAATACATATGTAATGCTACGTAGTTCAATGTGTAGCATATGTATGACATATATATTATATTTATATGTTACAACGAAAACAATAATATTTTTTTAATGTATGTTTAATGTATGACATATGTAATGTAAATGTATTGATAACGTATTAAATGATAATATTTTGTTGAGGTTTTAGTGGTATTAGACAAACCTTTTAGTTATTCAATGACATAGGTTTGTTGTAATATGTGTTTTTCATAAATCAATTATTAAATCTGATCACACCATGTAAATTGCCTTCTCTCTTTTCTCTAGTTCTAAGGCCCATTTAAAATGTGAAGCACAAACCAAATATTTCTCAAACCCATTTGAAATTGTTACAAAAAAAATATCTAATCCTAAAATATATTTAGCTCTTCTTTGTCGCGCTGCTCTCCTCATCTTCCATCCTCATCTTCTATTACATAACCCCCATATTCCACGTATTGTACCTCAAATCTTCCAGTCGTCATCTTAATATCATAAAAAATAACTAGGTTCACCGTTCAAAGTGATGTTGAGGCTCTTCAAGTATTAATTTGGGTTGTCGGTACCTCTTGGCAAGGAGAAACGAAACCAAGATAAACCGATTGACAGCGCGTCAAAATGAAAGAGTTAATTTTTCGGAATGTGTGTGGCGAAGGGAGCTATGGGCAAGCATTTGAGAAGCGGAGAAGAGATGGGAATAGTTTTGCAGAGATTCAACGAGGTGGGAAGAAAGGAAGTGGGTTTGAGTTGGGGAAGAGAAAAGAACCGGCTTCTAACCGGTTCTTTGGTTTTGAGTGGTTTAAACCGGTCAAATCTGGTTTCACATTAAACCGCTTATCTATCTTAAATCGATTGGATTGAGCTACAATTTTTTATTTTTCGGTCGAATCGGTCGGTCCTGTCCGGTTTTAATAATATTGGTGATATAACGTCATTTTATCAATCCATGCAGGATAATGGATCAAAATTGAAGTTTGTGGATGAAATTGAAAGATAATGATAGTTAATGTAATATGAGTATAGTTAACATTACAAGAAACTTACAATTGCAAGATTAATGTACCGAAATGAAAGGTCCTTAACAACTTAGAGTAAAATGACTAGAAAATTAACGGTTACATATGAAATTGATAAGCGAATAATAGTCAATGTATTATGTATGCAATTAAGCTTCTTAATATTACAAAACTTTCAAAACCACAACACATATTTTTTAAAAGAAAGACTCACAAAACATTTTTTTAAAGAGGGTTAGACTTGATTAACTTTGTCAAGATGTACATCCACTAGTTTGGATGGAAATAATATGGATCAAACTTTGACTCCTTTAAATATTTTAATTCTTGAAAAAACAAGGCCATGGCTAGTGACATGCTTTATAATTTAATTGATAAGTCATTTTCATAGTAAATCCAACAATTTTCCAGGGAGAAAATCGCAGTTCAAGCATAAATAAAAAAGATCAAGGGAAAGTTAATCACTTCATGCATATAAAAAAGTACGGTTGCTGTCTTTTAATATCATTATTATGTGTAGGTGGAAACTCTCGAGTAACCGAATTCCCTCAAAATATACAAATTAATTAGGAGCGTGGGGGTGGGTCAACATCATATGGAGCTATTAGCCTATTAGTGAGAATAAGCTAAGTTTCTTGAACCTTTACATGTTTAGTTGAGTAGTCTAAATACACACCAACCGAGCCCCACACTTGCTTATATGCTTTATTGCATGTAAAGATGGGAAAAGAATATTTATTATAAAGGATGATAATTACGTCCACCAATATCAAACTCATCCACTCTTTCCCATACCAAAATAAATAAAGAAACTGCACTATTTGGTTCCCACTCAAATTTATTCTCCTCTATCCAATTTCATCCATATTTATTATTTTGTATTGAGTTTTCATAGTTGAATATTTTTTTTTTTTAATTTTAACGTTTAAATACAAAACCATGCTACATAAAAATAACGTTTGCTCCGATTGATTGAAGAATAAATTAAAATTTTTCAAAAAATAATATCGAGATTACAGACACTAGGAAGCTGAAGAACAAGTTAACATGAGTTTTTATATGTGGTAATAATGGAGGATAAGAAATTACAAGCTAGGTGATTAAGTTTTCTTTTATTTTAAAATGAGAATGCCTTTACTTCCATGATACTTAAATTTTGTAATTTAAAATAAAGGTTTGCAATCATACTGATACAATTTATTATATTTTTTTGCATATATTAGTCTAAAAAGGTAAGTGATAATATTTATTTTTGAGTGGCTGTTTGGAGCCATATCACACGTAAAAATTGAAAGAACATACTATTATTAATTAAATGCTTTCTAAAACCCATGCATTTTGTTCTCTTAAACGTCATTAAAGATTCGGTACATGTAATAAAAAATTATCATATATCCATGATATGTTTAATATATAGAAATATATTACAAGTGTGGAAAATCGATCATTTAACATTCAAATAATATGTTAGACAAATTGATTGGATAAATTCCATGCAAAAGAACAACAAATTACCGAAATTTTTGCATTATAGCTTAATCTTTTCTTAGCAATTTTGTACTGCTTCTAGCAGTTGACCTCGAATACGATTACTCAACATAGTAAAAGGAAATAGTTTTCTTTATTTTTTGATAAACAGTTTTCTTTCTTTTTTTTTAAAAAAATACAAGGTCAAATTGTGTTAGGTGGTCACATATCAAGGCCTCGTTAGGTAAGGACCCTAAGTATAAATTATGAAAACTACACTATTTTGCTCCCATTTCCATTGATTGTCCTCTATCCAATTTCATTCTCATCTATATTTATATTCTGTATTAAGTTTTCAAAATCCAGTATTCTTTTGATTTTATATTTATATTATTATTTTAAAAAGCGCTAAACGTTAATCGAGTGGCTATAGGCTTCTAGCGCCTAGGTGGGACCTTAGAAAAAATTTAGACGGTTTTAAATATTTTATCCTTTTTCACTATTTATTAATGCATACAAAATTATAAAATAAACATAATTTACTTAATCATTTTTAGATAAAAAAGTTTAGCGTTCATAAGAATCTAGTCTAAACTCTGCCTAAGGGCTCGTTTGAGATTGTTTTCCCTATAAGCTCCATTTTGAAGCTTTTCTTAAAAGCAGCAGATTATAGTTTAGAGAAAGCTGTTTTGGCAGCTCTCAATTTTTTTTATAATAAAGGATCAAAATGTAATGTTAAATTAAAAAATGATGTTATATAAAAAATTTGTAAGACTAGTATCTAGGAACAACAGTTCTGACAATATTACCAAACAGACCCTCAATAATTGCGTAGGCCGACTTTTTGAAAACTGATCTACCATGAATTGCTTTAGTAAGAAAATTCCCGGAGCCATGCGCCATGCCTCTACAGAAAATCACTTGTTTTATCTTGTAAATACATCCATATTGAAAACTATCAAAATAAAATGTTGCAACATAGTATAAAATCCTTTGCACTAAATGGAAAGAAAATCCCAAGACTATCTTGGATGTGATTCGAACCTGACATCTTTAGAGTTCACATGTTCCATCTTAACCACTAAGCTAAAACTTCAATCACAATCAAGCACAAAAACCTTAAAACCAAATTAAAGAAAATCAATAAAAGAAAAAGTACAAAGAACATTATACCATGTATAAAACCTTACTATTATAGAATAAGCATAAACAATGTAAGACCTTTACGTTAGGTATAGGCTTTAGTACTTTAGAACATCAATGAAAAAACATGAATAAATACCTTTACACAATGTAGAAATCCTTAGAACCGTGGAAAACACATTAAAAACAATTATAAAAAACAATATGTTATGTATAAAGCCCTGATACCATAGAAAAATCGTAATAAAAATTCATGTAAAGACTTTTTATACTTGGTATACAACCTCATTACTGAAGAAAATCAACAAAAAAGAAGGTTTGAATATCTTTATACAAGGCATAAGACCTTAAAACTAAAAAAACATGTAGAAATAGTTTTAACCCATGTAAAAATAACTTTTAACCATGTAAAAAGTATTTCTTGGTGATGAAAATGAAAAAAAAAAGAAACAAATAGAAATTTTAAAAGAAGTAGATAGAAATAAAATAAGGAAAAAGAGTTTAAAAGATAAGAAACACGTATATCTAGTATAAAGGGATTTATACATGGTGTAAAGAGAATAATATGTTGCGTGAAAATATTATTTTAAAAAACAAACATATCAATACAAATTTTGTGGTGAAAATAAAGTTAAATAGAACACAAATACTATAGGTGCTCATATCAATTCGTAAGATATCGTGGTCTAAAGTTGAAAATTTCTCAAGGTGTCTTTAGCTAAATGAATAGACGGAGAAAACCTCATCATTGCTGGATCAAATGTAATGTTGATGCTAGTTTGTTTGTTGGATTGGGTCACATATGTACAGTGCGTGATGATTCATGAAGAGTTATTTTGGCCAAGTCTTCTTTGCTTCTGGGTCAGGATGATACTTTTTTATCCGAAGAAATAGTCGTAGGAAAACCTTAAGCTGGTTGAAGATTCACAATATCAGTAATGTGATCTTGAAGACCAACTCCCTCAATGTGGCAAAATGCCATAAATAACGAGTTTTATGATTCAACATCTTTAGGTTTAGTTTTTCGTGATTGTAAAACATTTTTGAGACTATTTAATTCTAATATTCATATTATGTATGCTAGTAGGTTGCAAATCAGATTGTTCATGTTTTAGTTAAGGTAACTGATAGTTCGACAGATCGAAGGATTTAAATACAATCTTATGATGCTATTTAATAGACTATCTTTTCATTAAAAAAAAGTTGCACATTTAAGTTCAAATAGAAGAAATGATATTAGATGGAGAAAAATACAATTCACGCGTAAAAAAATGAAATATAGTTTACTAAAAAAAGAAATGTAACGTTTTTTTTTATTTTGGTTTAATGGAGACATAGATTGAATGTATTTTCCTAAGACATTTCTTTTATTTTAAAAGTCTTCCATTTCCATTAAAAAAAGAGAAGTTCCTTTTTGTCTGGGCCAAAATTAACAATTATAGCAACTTTAAAATGTCGTTTTGCATCTCCGTACAAAGTTTTTCAAATGACAATTATGACTTTTTATAAAGAATATCTCGTATTCACACCTCACCAAACATCCTTCAGTAATTAACTGACTAAATTTGAATTATAAGTCTCTCAACTCCCAATTTCGAACATTTGTCGCAATACATGGGGAACGCCATTGGCAGAGGGAAGAAAAAAGCAAGGGTCATGAAAATCGACGGCCAAACATTCAAAATAGAAACACCGGCGACGGCCATCGACGCCGTTAAAGATTACCCCGGCCACGTGTTATTAGAATCGGAAGCCGTAAAGCGGTTCGGAATCCGAGCAACGCCGTTAGAACCCGACCAAGAGTTGAAACCCGGAAAAGTTTACTTCCTAATTGAACCGCCAAAGTTGCCGGCGGCAAGAGAAGAGGGACAACAGCAACCTAGTATCACCAGAAGAGTTCGGTCGGGCATTCAGATGAGCGCCAAAGATAGGCTCGAGTGTTTGATGTTAACCAGGAGAAGTGTTTCGGATCTTTCAGTTGTTCGGTCATCGCCGGATCCGAGTTCCAGTGGGCCGGATCCGGGTATAGTTCGGGTCAAGATGAGGCTGCCCAAGTCCCGGGTGGATCAATTGATGAGGGAGAGTGGAGATAGCGCGGAAGTTGCGGAGAAGATTGTGGCAATTTTTATGGATAATTCCGCCGGAGATGGACGCCGGCGGCGAGTTCAGTGGACGCCGGAGCTTGGGGGAATAGGGGAGACTTTTATAAAGCCAACGGAGGTACGGATTTTTTGACTTTGAATTTTTGTTTACCTTTATATGTTATTTGGCTGACTTAGATTACCATTGAAAATTTTTAACCGCAGTTTCAGTTTATACTTTGTTATTATAAATTTAAATTATACTTTTTCAGTCTATTAAATCGAATTAGAAATAATTATATCTCTTAAAGTGGATAAATATAAAGCTAAGTTAGCCTATACTTTGTTTCTACAAATCACAGTTGAATCAAGTTTTATGGAATTAATTCAATAGTAAGAAAACTAATAGTATGTTATTTTTATAAGTAATTTTTTTTAATAATTAGTAAATATTTGAAGAGGCTGAGTTTCGAATCCAAGATCTCATGCTAACACATTGGAAAGTGTAATAAAAATAAGGAAAAACTTCAAAAACATATAATGTGGTTTCGCGTTTTTGCAAAAACATGTTTGTGGTTTATTTTTTTGTAATATTATGCATTGTGGCTTCATAAATTTGTAAAAAAAGGCCCACAAGGTATATTTTTGAAAAATTGTAGTTTTGATAATGTTACATAAGTTTTTTCAATAAATTTAACATTCATATATTGTAGTTGTATTATTTATGAATTATTTATCAAAATTTGAATAATTTTCAGAAATGTTTCATTTTACTGTGATTTTTTAATGTTAGGACCGGTTTTTAATAAAAATAAATATCAGTACTTCTAAAAGAAATATCAAATTCATCACTAATATGTTTTTTGTTTTTATAAAGAAACATGCAAAAATTCATTTCAAGATGAAGAAAATTATTCTTTCAAATGTGGTTTCGAAATTTCGAAAAACATGTTTTTGCAAAATTCTAAATCTACAAGGCATGATTTTGAAAAAAAAATAAACCATAAACATAGTTTTGTAAAAGTGTGAAACCACATAATATGTTTTTAAAGTTTTTGAAAATAATCTCTCAAAACTTGTCTAAAATATAAGTCACATATATGCCAAAAAGGTGAAAATTAAAAAGCAGTATGGTTTTAATATTGTTCAAATATATCAAAAAATGTTGAATACATTATCTACACAATAATTTAGATATATACCTAGATTTATGTTTACTTTATTTTTAAAAAAAAATATATATTGATTTAATTTTAAGTATTAATAATAGATCAATTTTGATAACATAGATTTACTGTTGATCATGACCAAAGTAGTTGGTACTTTTGCAATTAACCATATAAAGCACGACCTATATTATATAATACTAAAATCCGACCAAGTGCTTACATCTGCTTATGCATATATATGTCCATATACATCTTCCCATCAATATATTTGCATATTTGACTTTCCTAATTTGAATTGTATTTTAAAACTCAAATGCAAAAAATACTTATTATTGCCGTTACAACGTCTCTTTTCATATTATAATCTCAACTTTTGGCATTTTCCTCCCTTTATGTGGAAATTGTTTCTTTTAAAGTAAATAGTTATAATTTCTTTTAAGTTTTTGTTGATATATTAGTATTCTCTAAATTTTACCAAAATAATTTGTATATTATTCTGTGTCGACTCCACTTAACTATAAACCCCTCATGGTATGTTTTTCTTACTTTTCCGTTCAAATAAAAACTTTATTGATAAATTTACCCTTCTCTTCATATTTTGACTATGTTATTTATTTTCACATATATTTTATTATGCATTTCTCTTTTAATCCGTTTTTGCATGTCTATTACATTTTTCTATAAAATTTTATAATATTGTTCATCTATTTCTTTGAGTAAACACTCTTTGCATATGTAGGGTCTAAATAACCCGTTAATATTTTAATCAAACATATAAAACTCTCACGTAGCACAATTATGGAGTTTTTATATTGCTAAAATGTTCGATTGCGTTCATTTCTTATCCAAAACTTATAGTTATAACTTATAATAGAATTGTGTTGAAATATTACTTATGTTTTTAATCTCCCTTTCTCTATAGTAGTCTCAATACACTGAAAAAGAAAAAAAAAAATCTGTAATACTCTTGAGAAAAATTCAAGTAAATATTTGTCATAAATTTACATAATTGACATACATGATTTTAAACTTGTATTATTTAAAATTTATAATAAATTTTGTTTGAACGATTCTGTTTCTGTTAATTTAAATAAATATATACCAATTATAATAAACATAAAAAGGTAAGAATCCTTATGAGAAAATAACAGAGGAAATAAACTAGATGGATAAAGCAATAAGATAGGGGCGTTTTTTTCAACATAAAATGTATGTGAATGGAAAAGTGGCAAAAGAATTTTATAGTTAGATGGAAGTAAACATTAGAAATGTGTAAACTATTCTAAAAAGTTTAAGGAGATATCAATGGATTAATGCAAAACTTGAAAGGAACTATAATTGTTTACCTTTGTTATGTATAATATCTTATAATAAAATGTAGTAGATGACATGTGCAATTGTTTATACAACGTCCTCAATGGCAAGGAGAGAAAATGAGAAGACTTGACTTTGGTGAAGTTAAAATGGAATGTGCTTAAAATATATGGCAAAATGTGTGGTATTTGGTCCAATGCATTCTTTTATTTTATAACGCCATTTTCTCTGTAATTATACTACCAATTAATTAATGACAATTTACATTTTGATTTTGCAGAAGCGAGTAAGTTTTGTACAACATGATGAAGAAATTCAGTTGCTACCCTCTCATTATCCTTTATTGTATTAACATTTATTGGATCTTTACTTCCTATGAAAACTGAATTCAAGTCATATTTCCCTCCTTGTTTAGTGTAACTAAACCTTTTGGTATTGAAACTTTGAAGGAGGATTGATCGTTGAAATATAATAATTAAGGTAGCGAAATACCAGTTTTAGAAAATCTAAAATCCTTGAAAGGCCTTTTCAAGAACCATTAAATCTAAATTTTAGTGAAAAGGGTGAGATAATAATATGATAGAATATGCCCTAACTAAGATGTTTTGTAAAAATGGATGCCATTGATGTTAGCATATATACGCACTTTGTCATATGTAGCATGTTGCAACTCCCAAAAAGTATTGCTTAAAGTGCTTATCGTTACATAGGAAAAAATCTATTATCATGTACACACCTATAAAGGTTGCCATTACGTGTCTATAGCAACCTTTGATGCCCTTAAGCAACAGTGTTTGTAGGTTGTTGTAAACATAAATTGCTATGCTAGTCAATAACAAGAAAGGAGTCACTGTTGGAAATTAGGGGGTGAACCGTTTGAACGCCACTTGGATCAACACTTGAAGAAGACGATCTTGAAGAGAAGTTTCCCGGATAACTTTGAAGATGATAACCACCAAATGAAAACTGTTTGAAACACAAACAACAAAACCCTTTTTCTTGGAAATCTCTGAAGTCGTATGGTGACTTTCCAATTGAAACTTTTTCGGGGTTTTAATCCGAAAGTTGAACGAGATAAAATCAGAAACGAAAATGGAAGAACTTTGATGAAAAATATTGAGATGCCTAGAACTAAAAATTTCAGAGTTTCAATGCATGAACACGTTTTTCTCTCAAGAAAAATCTATAAAAAAATTGTTCACAACTTCTCTTACATAGAGAATGAAGGGTTGCCACAAAAAGGTGTGACTTTTCATGAAAAGTCATGACTTCTTAGAGAAGTAATGACTTTTGATGAAAATGTATGACTTCTTAGAAAAGTCATATCCTTTGGTGAAAAGGTGCAACTTCTTAAAAAAGTTTTAACCAAGAAAACTCGTAACTTTTCAGAGAATTTCTCTAAAAACCGACCAAGTCGCGACCGTGACTTTTAGTCGCGCTCGTGATTTAATTCTGGAAACTTACTATTTCTAAAACACCACAAATCGCGATCGCAATAAATATCGCGATCGTGATTTATAGTTTTCCAGATTCTTATAACTTCACCAAACTTTTGTCCTTGCAACCCGGACCCTCCCTGTAACATATTTTCGTTTTCAAGTTTGCACTCTGCACTTTCCGTTACTTGTTCTGTTGGTCCCTTAGGAATAGATATTATGGGTAAGAGGGGAGGGTGAATGACCCATTTTCACACGGAAGTAGTTTGGCAATTTGAATTTCTCTTCGGGTCTGAACTCTGGTTGATTCCGGATGCAGGCAGATAATATGAACTATTAAAACTAAATTGTATAAACAATTTTATCCTGGTTCGGCCCCCGTCTACTCCAGTCTCCAAAACTCCTGCTGGGCTTTAATCCATTAGTGGTCTTTTTTACGGGTAGAAGACAAGCATTTATAATTGTTACCGGATACAGTACCCTTCTCTCCTAGGATATACCATTGAACTTATCCCAAGTCCAACTGAGTCCTCTCATCAAAAGCTGTACTATCCGGAAGTAGGATATACCATTGATCTTACCCCTAAGATCAACTGAGTCCTTTTCTTCATGGGATATACCACTCCAGATCTCTCACTGGATCCTAGAGCTAAGTCCCAACTTTTCAATCCCCCGGTTGAAAAGATTTACAGTGATTTTCTCACATTTTCATCTCTTACAGATAAATTACAATTTAGTGTTTTCTCGAGTATTTGCTTATCCTATATCTTCTTAATTTCTCTACTTAGCAGATGGATCGGCAACTTCTTCGATTCTCTTGGTCCTCTTTTTATAGGTTGGTCTGAATTTGTTACCGTTGGAGAAGGATCAATCCTGATCATTGAAGAAGCTATTCTTTGGTGCATTCGGACCGTAGATTGAGCCGTTAGGCTCAATTTAATGCCCGTTTGATTTTGGAAATTGTGCACCAATGTACGATTATAGGTGTGGGCGAGCGAGCCTTTCTCCTCCCCCTTTTCCCGCCTTCGCCGGCCAATTCTTGGCGAGTTGTCAATTACTGGTGCGGACAAGAAAAGGTTTGAAAAGGACTTTCTACCACGAACCTGGAGGGTGGAAAGGGGTCACCTGTCACGGCACTTTCTCACAGCGGGAGGGAGATCTTGCGTCAGAATCGAGTAAAAGGGCCCAGATATCGAGGTTTGAATACCTCGTATCTCGCATTAAAAGACATTGGGTTGGCTATGATGTGCCAAAACATTTGGTTTAAAAGAGATAGGAAAACCCATCGCTTAATAGTGAATCGTTTTCTTAAATACAATTTTGGAGTCGCCACCTGGTTCAGCTCACAACCAGGAATTAACAGAGAAACGGGTTTGTGCAAAAGGAATACTCATGATATCGATCCAACATTATCAATGATATACCATAAAACGACTCACATTAGTGTGTATACCTAGGGTATATTTTATTACATGCTTGCTTTATATACCTTGCGTAATTTAAACAGTGTAGGGT
>CAOJBJ011895471.1:0-17891 GCA_948291685.1 Euphorbia celastroides | reverse complement strand
TGATTTATCTGCTTCATCAATGTCCAATCTTGATGAAACTATGATCAGGGATAATTAAACATAATCATAATTACACATAAAGAGAATCTCAATAATCATAGTCCCACTATGATTTCTCTTTTATGCTATGTCTTATGTCATGGACTTTGTTAGACAAACTATAGTCATATACCCATATACTATATAAATACTTATTAAAGTATTGTTGAATAACAAAGAGATGCCTAAATCCTTGTTTGTACATCATACACATTAAGATGAATTACCCTAATTGCTTCTAGGGCATATATCACATCCAATAAGCCCATCATGCTGCTCTGGGCGAAAAAGATAAGAAGATTCGTGAGCTTGAAGAGGCCTTGGAGCAAAGCAACACTAAGGCTCGTGGGTTGAAGAAGGCGCTTGAGGAGAAGGACCTCGCTCTACGGGAGAAGGGGAGGTTGCATTCCAAGCTGAATGAGGTCTTCGAGGCATTAAGGAATTCAACCACCAATGTTCAACACAAATGGTTGGCTGCCTATCGCCAGCACCTAAGCAAGTATAAGGCCTTAAAGCATCATGCAGCTAAGAAGTTGGATCAGGTCTACACCGAGTGGGACGAGTATCGGATGGCTCATCATAGCTAATTCTTGTTTACGGTGAGCAGACTGTTCCCTACCGAGAACTTGGATGAGCTGACTAAGTTAAGCGATCCTGAACCAGGTGTGAAGATCCAACTTTGGCACGATGATGAGCGCGTGCGGGGCACTGAGTTGAAAGCTATGGCGGAGCAAATCACCGCGGAAAAGGCTAAGATGACCTCACCTATAGGTTCAGTTGCTACCTCTCTTCTCTCTGAATTCAAAGATGAGTGTGGTGAGGATGAAGTGAGCTTGCTCCTTGGTGAGTCGACGCATCTCGAGAAGAAGGGTGGTCCTCATACTTTGGGCACGTAGATTTTTTTCGCATTCCGTTGTTTTCATCTCTCAATACTTACGATGTACTGTTTTTATTAATGAAATTGACTTGTTTGTGAATCAATTCTAATTGTGTTTCACTTGTTTTTAGGTGGTTGTGTATTTTATCGCTTAATGGTGCAAGTTCGTTGCTTTTAGTCCATTGTGTGCGCATCCTTGTTTCGCTTTCCAGACTATCGATTTCCTAGCATGTTACTTATGAGCTTGTTATCACGTGCTCGTGTCACCAGTGCCTTCTGGCTCGATGATTACGAGTCTTATTGGATTTTTAGCTTTTGCTGTCTCTTTTTGAGGGCTTATCTTTTGTAATGACATGTTTTATGTCACAATAAAGATTGTAATATAAGCATTAGCTTGTCAAATGATATTTCATTGATAAAGCTAAGTACAATAGGCTTTAAAGGAAATTAAACATAAAAACGTATGTACAAATGGCGATAAGTGCCTTAAGAAAATAAAAAGACTGATAAGACCCTGTGTGGTGATGAAAGCCTTAGGGTGAAGAGACGGTTGGCTATTCATCGGGGTAGAATTTCTTTAACGCGGTGTGAGCGAGCGACGTTTTGCCGTGAGGCGAGGTCTACGGGCTGTACCATTTTGTATTCCGATTTTCGACATTTCCGATTTGGTGACTTTCGCTAGGAATTGGCTTTTAATTTGAAAAAAATTGTTAAAATGATCTCAAACATAAGCTAAGGTTCAGTGTTGTGGAGTCGTCACCCGATTCAGCTCTATCGGGAATTAAATTACTTCAGCACCGTCAAACCCACCAAAATGGACTCGACAATACTAGACTAGAGATTAGGCTCAGACGGATTGCCTATTCGCTTCCACATGACAAAATTTATTATTTGTTCAATCCCCTAAAGTCTTCCCAAGTTCATTATTATTTCCAATTTACATGCATATAATTCAAGAACAAATCAATCAAGTGGTGAAGCCTATCATGCAATAATTCTAAGTCAAATTCCAGTAATGAATACAAGTCAATCACAAGATATTTTCAAATCAAGATATCCTAATTATCAGGCTCTAAATTAATTCCAATACATTCCTATAAGAGAAATATAAGCAAACTAATAATTCCTAAATCATGCAATTTAATTCTAATCCTGAAAGGGAAAACTCCTAAGTTGGAAAGAAGATTTATTTACATATTAGAAAAAGTTAAAGAGATAGTTTTTACATGTTTTACTTAATTACAAAACAAGAAGCAAATTATTTTGGAGAAACACGAAAAAGGACAATTTTCACAAAAAGGACAGATTCACTATTTTGGAGAAAATGATTTTGGAAAAATATCAAATGAACTTGGAATGACACAAAATTTGGTAAACAACTCAAACAACATGTTATGAAACTCCAATGAAAATTTCAGACTCAATGGATAACGAAAAGTCAGTGAAAAAGGATCTCTGTTACACACTGTCCAAAAACGTTACTTTAAGCCAAATTAATTATTCGAAAACCTTTCCGAAGTTGGATTAAGTTCAAAATCTCCTGATATGATCTTTAAAGAGTCTAGTTTACATTAAAATTGGCTAAAAACATGTTTTCTTTACAGAAAATCAACGCCACTTCAAAACAGTCCCAATACTACAGAAAATATGTCAACTTCAGTGAATTTTATCTTTTTAAGTAAAAATCCGTTTGAGGCGATTCTAGACTCTTTAGAAAACTCTTTGAGTTTAGTTTAAAGGAAAAATATGATAAAAATACTACTGGACACCGAAATACAAAAAAAAAACGTTGAAACTTAAAACTGGTCAGAAATAGTGAATTGTTGAAATTGGTATATTGAATTTATACATGGTATGATGTTGTTTTTCGATTTCATAATATGGAAAATCACAATGAATCACGAAAAATTACAGAGAAGCATGGAAAAACATAATATTATACAACAACAACATGAATGTTCATGGATTTTACAAAGTTAAGGCCTTAGGGTACTAACCTCGAATCCAAGCTTTTTGTTGATAAAGATTGATGAAGGGCTAAACTCGAACTCCCTCGAACCACTCCAAGCCACGAACCAATCCCGAGAGTCTCCAAAAACAGATGATTTTATTCCAAGAAAAGTTCTAGTCCCAAGCTAGGCTTGTTTCTAGAGTCAAGATTTGTGAAAAGTGATGAAAGAACCGAAAAGGCGGATTTTCGAGTTCTTGAACTAAGGATTTCGGCTAGGGTTCTTGAGGTTTCAAGTTTGGAAGTGTTTTTGAGATATGAGAGGCTCTTGATCCCAACTAGATTGGCACCAAGTCGAATAACCTATGAGAAAGTTATTCGGGTTGTGAAAGAATGGTGAAAATCAAGGATTTCGGGTGATTTGCGGGTTGAGGATGGATGAGATTCGGCTATGGAGGGTAGGGTTCAAAGTTGTGGAGTTGTTTCTGAAGCTTCATAGGTGTTTGGGGGTGATTAGGGTCGAAATTAGGGCTTGAGAATGACAGAAAACACTAAAGGGTAAAATTGCTAAAGAGAGAGAAGAGAGGAAGCTTGTTGCTTAGAAATTCTTGAATGAGAGTTTGGATCTTGTGTGTGTTTGTCGAATTCTGAAGAGGAGGGGGAGGGTTAGGAAGGGTTTGGGATTTTTTAGGAAAAAGGAAAACCGACCTAAAACTGATTCGGAAAGGTTTTAGGTCAGTGGCTTGAATTTCAAGCCACTAGGAGCCTGGTAGGCGTGGATGATTCGAGTCCGATTCGAGTCCATTTTTTTCCAAAAAAACTCTTGAATGTGAAATTCGTGTGTAAGAGAGTATGTTTGTTGATTTAGATTGAATTTTGATGTTGGGTTCATGGAGAAATTATTCGGTCTTTCGGGTCCCTCGGGTAAGATAATTTTTGGCAATTTTGGCTTTTTGGTTCTTTTCTTGCAACCGAATGGTTCTAAATCAACTGTGGGGATGTAAATGAGATGAAAAATGGTAAGTTGAGGGAAATGAATATGGAATGTGAGATTGGATTGGACGGAAGTCAGTTTTCTCTCTCTCGGGATTCCTCGGTTTGCGACTTATCGATAGTTCTTGTAATTTGAGTTCAACCTTGTTTTTCAACCTTATAATCATACAAAATGGGATTCAAGGAATTCAATATCGGGTATCGGTTCATCACAGGCCCCAGATAAAAATTTGATGCTCACATGCGGCAATGTTCCAAGTCCTGGGGATGTCCTTTCCTTTTAAGCCTTGTAGCTTGTAGGTATTGAGGCCGATCTTCGCCTTGACCTTGAATTGTCCCTCCCAGTTAATACCAAACTTTCCTTGGCCTTCTGGGCTCTTGATGCTTCAGTTCTGCGCAAGACTAGATCGCTGATTGGAGTGTTCGAGGGGGAATTATCTGTCGGTAGGCTTCAGTCTGTACACCGACCTGTTCTCTCTTTTCCTCGAGCTTGTCTATGTTGACCCTCAAAATTTCCTCATTTGGCTCACCAGCGACGTAATGGAGTACCCGTTCGATAGGGTTTCCAATATTGACTGGAATAACAGCCTCGGTGCCAAAAGTCAAGAGGAATGGTGTTTTCCCTGTTGTTGTGCGCGGTGTTGTCCTGTAGCTCCACAGCACATTGGGCAGCTCACCGACCCAGGAAGCACCACTCTTCAAGACTCTCGTTTTAACCCTCCCATGATAGTTCAGTTGGTCACCTCAGTCATGTCATTGCTTTGTGGATAGGACACCAAGGTGAATCTCAACTTGATGTGGAGGGCATCACAGTAAGCTTTGAAGGCCTCACAATTGAATTGTGTGCCATTGTTTGTGATTACAGTATGGGGGATGCCAAAACGAGTTAGTTTGAATTTCTCCAAAGAACTCTATTACCTAGTTTGGTGAGATAGTGACTATGGGCTCGGCTTCCACCCACTTGGAGATATGGTCTACCACTATAATGATCCACTTCTTTTGATACTGCGTGGCAGGCACTGGGCCGATGATGTCCATTCCCCAAGTAGAGAAGGGCCATGCCGACCTGATGGTGGTCCTTATCGTGGTCGACACCCTGATGTTGCGAGCGTAAGCTTGTCATTCTCTGCATTCTTGTGCCATAGTGCTGGCATCTAACTCCATTGTAGGCCAATAAAGGCCTAACAACTTTGCTTTCCTCATCATAACTTCATCTATTCATTCAATTGGAATAAATTCAAAAACAAATCACTGCCTAAACAACTATTATTAATGGAATAACTGCGACCTAACACGAACTGTACAACTGAACTAAAAACCTAACTAAGAATTGGGGGGCACGCTTGGTCTGACTTCCGACTATGATGAGTATGTATAAAATTATGGTATATTTATAATATTGTTATTATAATTATATTGTAATTTCTCATAAAGCATATTTTCTTGTTGTCATTAATTAATTTAAAAAAATATAATTTTTATTTAAAATAGACAACTTATTGTATCTAATTTTTAAAATATATTATTCATCTTATCACATTATCAACGTGATAACTTATTCTATGTCACATAACTATACAATGTACAATATATGAGAGATGCTCTTATCCTCTTCCTTTAGCATTTGCTGTTATTTGTGGTTGTTATTGAATTGTTTAAAGAAGAGATCCAAACCTTCAAAAATCAAAACTAACATCGATGTATAAAATAGCTATAGCTTCTCAGTTGAAAAGCTCCGACACATATAGAATCTGAAGACGAGAAACTTCTGAATTATTTTTATGGAATTTTCAACAGTATATATTAATGAAGATCTGTTCGATTACTAATACAATGGAGTGATAAAGCAAATTAACAGAAAGACATATTGTCAGTTATTTTTTTTATGATTGATAGATTTTGAAAGAGCTAGATATCGGAAATAAATTTCTCTAATTATTTGTGGTATACTTTCTATACAAAGCCAGAGACCATAGTGGAAATATGTTTCTATATGAAGAATAATGGATGATGCAAGTTTGCATGGACGCACCTGTCATTTCCTGCGGTTAAAAAAATAAAAGGGTAAACTGAAATTAATTTTCAAAAATAATGTTTCATTTATTTTTAATCATCTATACGTTACCTGTTGAGGAAATTCACCAGTTTCTTCTTGTGAGTTTATCAATAACCTAGCTGCTTTATGCAAGGGTTCTGGATCCCTCTCCAGCTACACATTTGATAGAATAAATTTTATAAATTATTTCTACATTGACATTCGCTTAATAACTATATTATGATAAGATCAGAGATAAATAGTAAGAAACTAAAAAAAATATAAGATTGACAAAATTCAAATTTTACCTGTCCAGCATATATTAGAGCCATCATTGCCCAATCAATTTGTACTAGATTTGATTTGTTACCTTCTAGTGGAATGTATTTCTGAGAATAAATATATAAAATTACATATTGTCATGAGGACTCTTTTTAGATGAGGTGAACCAAGAATCACAAGTTCACAACCACATTAATTAACACCTCCACAAAATTTCAAGACTTCAATTATAGCTAAAAAGATGGCGATTCTGTAATAAAAAATAAATTAGAAATTGATAGAAACACAAGAACTTACCAAATTAGGGCAAGACAGATAACTCTCTCCCCAACCTCCAGTGGAGAGTTGTTTGGAGAGCAGAAAATCACAACCTTTGCGTACTACGTTGCTATTTTTACAAGTCTTTCCAACCGAACCCAAGGCTCTTAGTGCAAAAAATGTTGCGTATATGTGACAAACACCCCACATTGCATACCTGCACCGATCATCATATATATTCAAACTCAAATTTGAACTTTATAATTGCGACTACATTAGTTATGCATATGCATATGTTACCAAGAACCATCGAGATTCTGTGTATTTTCGAGATATTGAGTTGCTTTAGCCACTGCAATTTGAACTTCCTTATTCCTATATTCGGGATGCAACTTATTAAATAGAACCAAAGACGCAATAACAGATACAGTGCACTCCACATGCCTGAAATAGCAAAAAAAAAAAAAAAATTCTTTTTGTAGTACTAATTTAATGGCAATCGTATATGTATTTCAATGATCGTTGAACGAACACATACTCGGTTTCAGGCATTACACCAACAAAAACTTCAGTAGGATTCAAAGCCTGGATAGAAGAAAATTATTGTTTCAAAAAATGTACATTTTTGCAATATTTACTATAAGTGAACATGTATGCAAAGGTACCTCCAAACATTGATTAGGAGATGCTGGCTCCCAGGCCGAAAAACCACCGTTCTCGCTCTAGAGATGAACAAGAATTAATAATAACTTCGAACTATAATCTCACATTAAACTAAATATGTTCCTATTTGCTTATTATTATATGTTAAACAAGTATTTATGTGAGCCTATAGGTCTTGAAAGATTACTCAATTTGATTATCTTTGACTAGATAAAAAAATAAAATGTATTATAAGGATAGTTATCGTTGCGGTACTTGAAGGGGAAAGATGAAATCCACTCCAACATACAATTGTTGTGTTTCGACGCTTTAACCAACAATCTCCGGTTGCAGTTCGGACAATAACATTAAAACCTACAAAATTTATATATGTATATATGTTAAGAAAATAGCAAATAATACTTGCATATATATAGTAAAATGGATTGATTTCACAACCCATAGTGCTTCAGCTGTGCAGTCTGAGACTTGCCATCCTTGA
Organism: Euphorbia celastroides; assembly: GCA_948291685.1. NCBI lineage: Eukaryota > Viridiplantae > Streptophyta > Magnoliopsida > Malpighiales > Euphorbiaceae > Euphorbia > Euphorbia celastroides. The sequence continues at coordinate 10,315 of CAOJBJ011895471.1, read as the reverse complement.
TCTCTATCGGCGAGAGGAAATGCCCCTTTTGATTTATAGCGCAATGCATCCTTCAATTCTCCAAGTGGATTTTCTCTTATCTTAATTTGACAATTTCATAGAATTAATTAATTAACTAACACTTAATATCTGAATTAATTGGCCAGAAAGATTAAACCTGAGTTTGCTTGATGAATTCATGAGCTCTTTTTAGAGTGACTCCATATTCATCAGTGAGATTACTTTCAATAATATAGAAAACTGCATCCCAGAGTTGAGTGCCCAAGTTCTGCATTAGTGAATGCACCAAAAATTTAATCAATTGTTTACTAATTAGTAAAAAATATAGCTTAATTGACTAATCGATCAAATGATTAACCTGCATTTTCATTCCATCTTCAGCAACCCACAAGTAATCGGAAATTCTGGCAAGATGAAGCTTGAATGCTTCTTGAGTTGGATCCTCAGCCCAATATGACAACATATGCCAAACCTTTCCAAAATATCATAAGGGGCATTTTACGTTTTTGCCTATATTCCAATAGTGTACTTGGACAATGCCAAAAACAAATAAAAAATACCTAATAAACAATCATTTTCACCTTATAAACAATTATTATAAGGGTACTATAATATATTTATATGACCGGATACTCTTACGTTACAAGTTTTGGAAACCGGTAAGAAAACTTTCGGTGTCGCTCCCGTAAAAAAAGGACGTATGCATACTTTAACTCTTAAAGTTGACATTTTCTTTCAAATGTCCCCCTGAAGTTAAAAATGTAAAACATAGCTCCTTGAAGTTGGTAAAAACGTACACATCAGCCCCTTAATGCCATGTGTCACAATCTGAATGGATAGTAAAAAATAAAATATATTGGCATTTTCGAAAAGTCAAACTAATGGCAAGGTGATACATGGCATTGAGAGAACTATATTTTAACGTTTACATTTAAAAAAAAAAATGTCCAAGGCTAAGTAGAGAAACCGCTTCCAACAATTTCTCAATCCTAACACTTATTTAATACAATTCATGAGGTTAAATTTCTTCTTCAATTAGAAACAATTTGTAAGTCATTCACGTTTTCTTTTTATATTACAATTGTTGGTCGTACAATTATTAATTATTCTTATATATTTGAAAAAAAAAACACACATTTAAATATTTTTATCATTTACATGCTTCTCAGAGTTTCAGGTCGTTTACCTTTTTAGAAATGATATTTTCCCGAGTCTGTTTTTGTGTTGTTTCTATTTTTGTGTTGGGTCAAATGGACTGATATTAGAGCGGGAGAATGTTATAAATGGTATGTGATATACGATTGTGCTTTAACGATTAGCTTAACCTTTTAGGTGAAAGGGTTTCCTAATATTGTATTAGAACCTCTTCGGTCTAAAGGTTGAGCATTTGAGACTAACATCTCAATTTATTAAAATCGAAGTTCAACTTAAGGTAAAGTGGAGGAAGTTATACCTGCTTGAAACTAAGGGATTCGCATTTGAGAAGCTATGCACAATATCATAAATGTTAGGAATAAATTAATAAGCATGACATACCTTATCCAAGCAAGCATGAGACAGAAACCTAGTATGTTGATCTTCAAACCGAAGTACGGCCATAACTCTCTGCAAAGCTCTCTCCCTTAGCTTGGAAAATGGCCAATACTTAAGAAGCTTTTCCCCGATGTAATAAAACCCATCAAAAGCCATATTCCTTACTAAGGAACGACTAACGTAAACATCATCCTGTATTCATCACCGTAGTCGTCATCACCATGGTTTTTCTTTTAACATAATAGTAATAAATCAACGTTACAATTATTCCACCTTTAAACACAAACTACGGGCTTGATTCCAGTTAATCTGATGATATGGTTGAGTATATAGTTCCTTCCGTAGTTCTATGATCAGGTCGGTTATAGGTCCCACAAATTTCTTCCCATACAAGTACGCTACCGGGTTGTAAATTGTACGCAACAAGCACCATAATTTATCTGTCATTCCATATATAATAATTATAGACGATAACATAAACATCGAATTCATTAGTGTGCCACATCAATGAAAAAACCCTAAAACATATACCTGCACTGAAAGGAAGAAATGAAGGCAAAAGCAATATTTCCGGTGGCACTGGATTGCATCCTGCCCATTCATACACTCTGAGTACCTTTATCATAGTATACACTAATTAAAAAAGTTTTCTATTCCATTAAATATGAGCTTGTTAAAAAAAGAGTCAAATTTACCGAAAGGTAAACCTTACCCCATGTTTCAATATGGACGGCACCCCCATTATCGAGAATCCATTTTTGGCCCATCGAAACTGCATTTTCATCACCTAATTGCTCGCCAAGCAAACGCAGTGAAACATAATTGAGTACCGTACAAAACATTGTACTACGGCCCTCTGCATGAAATCCCCATCCTCCATCTTCATTCTGTTTAATCCATTAATTATCAATCATAAGCTCCATTAATTTTAGTTAACATAAAATACGATGCTAATAGCAATATACGTACTTGATGGTTATATATGTAGCGCAACATTTCTTTTTTATCTTCATCCGACAGGACTTCATTGGTGTAAAGCATTCCAGTAATATACAGACATATTATCTGTAATCAAGGATATTTTTTTAGCAAAATATTATATTAACTTATGAAAATATATGTTTACATAAATCATATATATAAGTTTGTACCAAAGGAGGAGTTAGAAACAATTGTCCGGAAAATTCAGAAGGCCAATGCCCATCTCTTGCTTGAACCGCAGAGCTTTCCTTAGAGCTATTTCGACTTTTTCGTCTGTTATTTTCTCATTTTCTCCCAATCTAACGGCTGGTATGCTAAGCAAATCGACTTGGTTTTCTTTGATAAGCTGAAGTAGTTTGGAACCATAAATACAGTGAGACTTAAGCTTGTTTAAAGCTTAAACCGATTGCAAGCACACAAATATTTATACCTGAAAACTCTTGAAACGGTCGCTAGATGCTTTAACTTCAAAGCGTTTGCGAGTGAATTTTTCTCGGGCATTTTGAATTTGCTGAAGTTCTTGAGGAGTACCAAGATTAGGATAGAATTTCCAAATCTGTCTGCCTATAAAATTATTAGTGCTAAATAACAATGGATTGTCACTTCCATCTGCTACCTCAAGCTTCCACATATTTTCGTTTTCTCTTTGGTGAAAGCAATGAGAATGGCGATTCTTTATATAGAAAAAATACAACATGGTGTTTGAAAAGAAAAACAAGACGAGAAGAATCTACATTATCACTCGCCCAATTTTTTTTACTGTTGATTTGAGTTGGGTAGTTGAATTGTTTGAAAGTGACTGCATGCACCTTATTTTGGGAGTAAAATTAGAATATCTTTGATTTTTTATAAAAGAATTCTCGCAAAGTTATAAAGTTGAATCTAATGGTTGAGATTTGATTATTTGTGTTTGTGGGGTCTATAATACATCAAATGTCAACCATTAAGATTCAATAAATGGTTAAGATTATCTCAACTTTACAACTTTAGCAACTTTTAAACTTAAGAGAATCTTAATCCGTTTTTTAATCCCCAATCCGTTCTACTCAGCCAATCTCAATTGAATTTTCTTTCCATTAGCTACTCGCATGTTTTTAATATTTTTTCTACTCGTTATTTATCTTTATGTACAGTTGTAGTTGTTAACAAAGTTGGCAATTTATTAAAGTAGGGACCTACACTAATTAATTTTGCATTATAGAGTTGTGAATTGGTTAGCCTAATTAAGTTGCCAACAGAGAACGAAGAAATGCATGAATTGCATTTATTGGGGCAACAGGTATTGCTGCCTATTTTCTTTGTTTTTTTCTTACGTTATTTCATTATAAATAGATGAAAGTTGTAAGGGTTGTAAGCATCAAGTGAAGGAAAGCAAACTTGAGAGAAATTTGAGAGCAAAATTCAATAGAGGGAAGGTTAAAAGCGGGTTAAAAAAAATTAGCATATCTAATTTTTGTATCTTTTGATTACATTTATTGGGGGAATTTCTTTCGGAGATATTAGGTGTGAGGTTGTAAGTGTTTTGTAAACACGAAAATTTCTCATTGAATAAAATCCGCAACAAGCTCCGTAGACGTAGGCAAAATTGGCCGAACTCCGTTATCAATTATTGTATCATTATTTTTCACAATTTATCGCTCGCTATTAATCTAGGAAAAGGGAAATATTTTGCACCGATTTTCCCAGTCCAATTTAAATGCCAACTAATTTCGTTATAAAAAATTAAAAATCCATTTTTGTGTTCTTTTTACTTTTATTTTGTAGGTATGTGTAATCTCTTATTTTATAATTTTCATTTATATGTATGGAAGGTCAAATATAAGTAAGGGAAATAGAATAAAAGCAATTTTTTTATAAAATATATATTTAAAATATATGTATTCTCTTATTTTAAAATTTTCGTTCTTTCAATTCATGTAGAAGATTTAAATAGAACAGATTGAATTTGAAATATAAGATGAAAACGAAAATTTATTTGTGCTTTCTAATTGAATATTTGGTAGATTATCAAAGGAGAGCAAGTGAATTATTTTATACAAAAGATAATGCAGTGTGTATCACACCGTTCGAAAGCAACATTATTGAAGGACATAAATACCGGCATAATTTAGATAAATTGTTCAAGGCTAATGCATCCATAGTCCCCTGAACTTTTCCGTTTTTTTGTCCGCCCCATCTCAATTTTCATAAGTTTCTCTCAGTCCCCCGTACTTTTCAAACCATAACCGTGCACCCCTTCCTGCTCACGTGGCATGAGACGTGCTTCCCAAACGCGGAAGAGCGCGTGAGGAGGCATATAGGTTATATTTTTAAATTAAAAAAAATAAAATTGAAGAATATGAACGTTGAAGACATAACGGTCGTCTTCTTCCTTAAACCGTTGTTATAAGCAGACGCAAATCTAAAATTGTGATTGATATCAGCTTTCATTTCTCAATTTTTCACACGAAATCAAGAATCAACGCTGCCGAAAGATGATTTCATTGTTTAATTACGCAGAAGAGGGCTTTGTTCGAAAAATCATCAACGGAGCCGGGTTACACTGAAATTGATATTCCCAATTGCTTTTGTGGACAAACCGCGAATCTAAAGGTCTCTTTCAGTGGAGCTAATCCCGGGAGACGGTTTTTTGCTTGTAAGAAGTCCGGGGTAAGGGTTAATTTGTTATTGCGTAAGTTAAAGTAAATTTGAAATGGAAGTGTTGAGTTTTGTGCTGGTTTCAAATGCAGGTAGGTGCAAGAGATTGCAGCTATTTCGTTTGGTTTGATCCTCAGGTAGATATTAATTGAAGGAGAGTTATTCTGAAATTTTTGAGGAAACTTAGGAATGGTGAAGAAATTGGAAACAGGAGATGGAATTGGATGTTGTTGGTAGCTATGTTTGTGCTAGGATGGGTTAGTTCAAGGATGCTAGAATGAGATGGAGTTGTAGGTGACAGGAATTGTAATTCAATGAACTGAAATGATATTATGATTTCAATCTCCTGTGTTCTTAATTTTTGCAACAAAAGTGGGTATATATGAGTTAACAAATCCAGAATTGAAGGCAAAAGTACTGATATGGAAATCATAACACCAAAGCAGTCTGTAACATCCAAAAAAAGAAGCCAACTGTTTAAGGCTTACAAATCTACTAACATCTCCAAAAAAAAGTGCAGATATAACATCCAAAAAAATACATATATAACTTAGATTCCATAATGAACTAAATCTTCCACTGCTTAGTAGGATTTGGATGAGAGCTGAACTTGACACCACTAGTGCTTCTGGGCATGTTTGCTGTAGCTTGACTTCTAGCAGCTAAGAGTTGCTCTGCTCTAGCCCTGTTTTGTTGTGATCTTTTTTTCTGTGCTTCTGTTACTGGTAACTTTTGGTTAGCATTCTCCCTTTGAGCAATTGCAGCAGATCTTGTTTTGATCTGTGTCTTTGCCCTAGCATTTGCCTAATCTCCTTGTGTCATTATCTGCTTGCGAGAAGCATGTGTGAATCCAAGGTCCCCTGTGACCACTACTGAGCTCTTGAATTGTGTAATTCGAGGGGCAATAACAATGTTGTTAGCAGCATTACCAGTCTGCATTTCAGGTATAAGTTATGCATATCATACACAGGCAATCATCCAAGACAAAATGAAAAAGTGAGGCAAACAGTTACCTGGTAAACAGACACTCCTGTGTTTTCATTAATCCAAACCCCATAGCCAACTGATTCTCTAATTTGAGTAGTTCCTACTTTCTTTCTTTTAGTGGTAGATTGCTATGAAAATAGTAGCAGTGATCAAACTCATGTTGAATATACCCAGAATTGACAGAAACCAAACAATGTGACAAATTTTACCTGTGAACCTGTGTTGCCTGCTCTCTTACTTTTCACAATTTTTGTATTTCCAGAAGAACTTCCACTAGCCTTTTTGTTCATGCTAACACTGCAAGACCCTACAACACTTGACTCATTCTCCTGCCAAACCAGAATTGTAAAGTCATAGTTAAGCTGCAATATTTAACAATTATTATCAATTTGCAAACTGAAATAGTATTACCTGCTGAAGTTGATCAGAATGCTTCTTCTTGCAAGTTTTCTTGTTATGTTTTGGCTCTTTGCAGATTGAACACCTAATTTCAATCCCTACTCTGGATGCCTTACGAAATTTTTTAAGTTCTTGGGGTTCCTTCCTTCTCCGTCTGTTCTTTTTTGGCCTTCCAGGTAATGGCTTTATTGGTGGGGGCACTAGTGCTGGATGTGAACCTTCTGGCATCATTTTCAAATTAGGCATGGGTTGGATGAAGGCACAGTAGGCTTGACTGTATGTCTCTTTGTGGTACCAGTGCTCAACATAATCCACTGGATCCATGCCTTTTGAGTGCATAACAGCAATGGCATGAGCACATGGTATCCCTTTTAATTCCCAGGCTCTGCAAGTACATTTTTTTCCCTAATATGTACAACATGACTATATTCCCCTTCAAGCACCTGAAACCCATCATCTCCATTCCAAATCAAAGCACAGTCCATGGCTTTGTCCATGTTCTTCCTAATGACATAAAGTGCCATGGGTGATATGTCTGTAATCCATGTTCTTGTGAAATCAAGCATCTTACTAGTTCTCTCCATCACTTTCACCCTAATTTCCTCAAGCATAGTTATGATTGATTTGTGCCTAGCAGCTAGAATCCATGAGTTGAAAGACTCAGAATGGTTGTTGTCTACACAGTCACTAGAAGTACCAATGGGGAAGTAAGCCCTACACCACTGTGAGCACGAGATTTTCATGTCTGGTGTCACGAGGTAATGCCGATTTTGTCTCTTTGATTATATTCTATGGTATTACCCTTGAAGATCAAAGTTTGGTTATACCCGGGTGTTCGAATCCACGGTTTCTACGGCCCGAAAACACCTAAAACTGCCCAAACTCATACTAGACCATCTCTATCACCAAAATTAACAACAAAAACCCTTAAAAATATCCCCTAAAACCTTAAGGTACCCTTGGAGGTTTTAGTTAAGCCCTAGAAGTGTCCCTGAGGTTCTACACTCTCGATGGAGGTCCTACGGCCACAATCAAAATGGCCTAAACACATACTAGACCACTCCAAATGCCAAAACTAACCCCAAAAACTCTCAAAAGCACTCTCTAAAACCTTAGGATACCTCTGGAGGTTTTAGTTGAGCTTCTCGGTGGAGGCCCTGCAAGACCTCCACCGGCAAAATAAGGCCGCCTGGCTTCTCTGGGCCCCCAGAAAAAACCGCCAGGCCCACCATTTGATTCAGAACACGCCCAAAATCTCAAATATCAAGTTTCAAATTTGAAATTCTAAAAATAGGATAAGATTTTGACCATTTTAAACCTGATTTTTTCCTATAAATAGAATTTTAGGCAGCCATTTTCTGGACCGGCAATTTTCAAGGCGAAACTCTGCCAGTTTGGAGACTCACTCACCTGAAACCCAAGCCCTAACTGTGGATTCGAATACTCAAGGTAAAAGAACCCCCCGAACCTCATTTCATTGATTGTACCTTGATTTTTCGTCATTACTGACTTTATTTTTACTTCTATTTTTGCAAGTAAGGAGAACCAAATGCCAGTAGCCCTTAGAGACCACTGGTGGTTCTGTCCTCCACCTGGCGGTCCAATAAAACCGCCGGGTGGCCGACAGGACCTCCAGTGCTCTTTCAGGGCTTCTCAGCCCTCGGTTAGCCTTCCTATATATTTTGCTTGTTTTTTATGGTTTCAGATTCGATTTACCATTCGATTTTCGGGACTTTTGATTCACTTTAACTGTTTTAAATTTGATCTGTTTCTAAACCTGAGCAAGAGAGAATAGGGGTTCCTTAGGGTTAACCTCTCTCTCCCTCCACTGGGAGGTGGCTGGAATGCTAGTCTCGATTTATTTTGTTTTGATTTTTCATTGATTTTCATCGTTTTCGAGGCTATTTTGGGGTATATGAACTGATCCGAGAGCCATTTTGGCACCCTGAGTTGTTTCTGCTAGTTTTAATGTTTTGAATCCAGTGGGACTGCCGGCGATATTGTTGGTGGTCTGGCGGTTCTGCAGGATGGTCGGCGGTCCTATAGGACCTCCACCGGCATTTCAGAACCTCCAGGGTTCTTATAGTGTGGGAACAATACCTCTAGTGACTCTAGTGAGTCTGTTGGGTCAAAAGACCTTTCCAGAAGTGATCTTAGGCCCAATTGCCGAGGATGGATCTTTGTCCATTTAGTGTTTTAATCACCCGAAATCTCGGGTTTTGTATATTTTCTGTGTTTTTAATTATTTGTATAATGTTTTAACTTTATTTATTTGCTGTTTATGATATGTTATATATTTCTATAATTTATTATATTGTGTTATTTGTGGACTAACCTTTTTATGTAGTGATGGAGTTTTGGTATATTGGGCATTATACCGATGTTCGAGACCTTTTAGGTGCATGTTTAGGGTTTAATTTTATGCCTTTAATTTTCAGTATAGATCGGTTGTATAGGATTTCTTATTTGCTTTGGGGTTGTAATTTTTAATTTATTTTTTTGCTATGCATGCTATGTGAACCGGACTCAAATTAACAACTTGGGCTTAAAAGTAATGAACTTAGGTTTAGATAACATAATTGAAGAATATACTTGAAATGTCATTCTTATTGAATTTTGAACTTAGACAATCGAGAAGTAAAGCTTGTCAACGAACCCATTTTCTCTAATCGATTTTGTTTTTATAAGGTTTAAAATGAAATTGATTTTTTTTCCTCGACTCTTTCGGGTGGCGACTCCGTTTTCAACTATCACATTAAATCAATACTCCTTGCTATTCGAAAACCTTCAGTGGTGAACTTTGGCAAACATAGAAAATCATTGACTAAGTTCAAACACATTTCAAGATTGTTTATAAATGTTATTTCTTAACTGTATTTCATGCATCTTTTATTTCCTATTTTGAGTCCTTACCAATTTCACCATAGCCAAGGTTCTGCTACTGAAAGGCTACACTGTTTCTAAGTTATTGATTCGGAAGCTCTCGATTAGCTAACCAAACTTCTTGTACCTTATGTCTTGTTTTAGGAACCCACTTTTGAGAGTTGGCCAATGCATATAGTTTACCTTAGAATCTTTCCCCAGGACTACCAAAACACAAAATTACTTGTAATCATGTAGTTGCGCGCCTTTTATACTATTTGGTTAGTGGTATGAAAGGTAAACCCCACCTAGGAAAAGAGCCTTGACTTGACCACGCGGGAGCTATAAGGTTGGAAGGATTTTTGCTTCGCATGCTACTTGTGATTGTGCTAACTTTATATCATTTATGTACATCATTACTAACACCTAACTTGACCCATAGAATTCTTACTCACACACTTTTTTGCCATGATGTGTCTTTGCCATGCTTAGTGAAGTGACTCTAACATGCTTATACCATGCCATGCTATGCTATGCTATGTTATATATTACTTTGCTATGCTTTGCCATGTTTATAGTTGTTATACCATGTTATAGGATACTGTATACCATGCCTATAGTTTGTTATACCTTGCTTTATCATGCTTCATGACATTCTTACGCTATGTCAATACCATTTTCATGTCTATGCCATGCTTATGTCATTTCAATGCTATATACCAGGTTATGCCATGCTTATGTCGTGTATACACCATGTCATACTATGCATTATGCCATGTATTAACATGCCTTATATTTTCCATGACTTTGCTATGCTGTAACATGTTTATAAATTTCTTATACCATGTTTAATTGTGATTATTTCATGTTATGCTTCACAAATGCTATGCCATAATTCGTATATACCAAGTCATAA
>CAOJBJ011894641.1:0-10937 GCA_948291685.1 Euphorbia celastroides | reverse complement strand
ATTAAGGATTAATCGAAGCTAGTTGTTTCGTGAGGCTTGTTCTAATTTGTTCTTGAATTCAATTTCTGAATAAAATCTTTGCTTCTTCTCATTGTTGTCTTTTTATTTACTTCGATTTGATCACTCGATTTATTTGAGATTTCAACATATCGTTATTCTTTTGTGTTTAATGCTATCATTGCACGATTGAAATTTGTAACAAACGATTTCCTATGTTATTGTGATTTTATTCGGTTTGATTTGATTCTTCGTGCTATCATGATTTATTAAGTCAAAATTGGTTCTTAAGATCTTAATGCTTTTTGAAGACTAAACATTGTTAGCTATTTCTACAAGTGCGTCGGATGATCGAGGGATTTGATTTAGCTATCTACAATCAAACCCGAATTTAGAAAAAGAATTAACTGTGTTATTTCATAGTTAAAACCAATGAATTGGAATTTCAAGTAATCAACCTTTTTGCCCATGATCGATTGCACCTGGCTTAGTTTAGTTTAGTTTAGTTTTAACAACAAAATCTTTCAAACCCCCATTTCAATTTATTTTTCAGTTTGCTTTGCCTGTCATCATTCGAGTAGAAATTGATTACTTAGTCCCTGTGGAGACGATCCCGCTTACCGCTTCTACGAATTTTATTTGTTTTAGAGTCTACGGGTTTTATAAATTTTATTTTTTATGGTTTCGACGCGTTTCAATTTTAAAGTTGAAATGAGAAAAGTGATTGATTTTTCAAAATTGAAGGGACAACTAAATGCATTTCAAAGAGGTTAGTTGACTATTTGAAACAATTCCAAGGAAACTTGATGTTTTATACCAAAATACTTATATTTTTTAGAGACTTTAGTATCGTTAAAAAATGTGTATTATTTTGAGAAAATAAAAAATGTCTAGTTTTAATTTTGAGTAAACTTAAAAAACATATCATATAATTTCGACTATTTTTAAAACCAGGTTTGAGATTTTTTTCTTGTCAAAAAGGGGTTTGTCAAAAAGGGGTTTCTTTCAAAACAGGGATATAAAATTATGTTCTTTTGAAAAAAATTTGAAACTACAAATTCCTTTTTGACTAGAAATAAATCTCAAGTCCTTTTTTAAAAATGAATGAAATCACGGAGTATGTTTTTAAAATTTACTCTTTAATTTTTGAGTAACATAAAATCATGCGATAAAAAAAGTACATAAATGCCGTTTCAGGTGATTGCAATGAATTTCAATATTGATTTGATATATATTGCGTGAATTCAATTGCTATACTGAAAACATAAAAAAACAAAACCTATCAGGCTATTAGCAATTAATGCTTTACAATATGGTTCATAAAATAAATAAGTTAAGAAAGCCTATTGGTAGATTGTGAATTAAATACATTTTTTGGTTATGATATATTATAAGTTAGGAAAACTCGTTTAGTATCTAACATATTGAAATGTTTGAGTTATTTAATTTTTGAAACTCACTGATTAAAAATAGAATTCACCCCTACAATGATAGATAGAAGTTAAGTAAACATATTTTATGAAAAATAGGTTAAATCTCAAAAAAAGTATTTTAAGGTTTCACTTATTTGTAAAAAGGATCTTGAGAATTTTTTTTTTTGCAAAAGGGGTCCCGTGTTTCGAAATTTATGCAAAATATGGACTCATGTCTCAGAATAGTGATGTTACATTGATTATTTCAAACAATTCAACGTTCGAATAATTAAACTTTATTGTTAAAATATTTTTACGTCAAAATTAGAGAATTTTTCAGATGATTCTTTTATTTTTTATATAATTTTTTAAAGTTTATTATCATAATTTAATTGAAAAAAATATGTACACTATTCAAAAAAATTATAAAATTTATATATGTTGTGTATTATATTTTTATTAATCATCTCAAAAAATTTCATGTGGAAACGAAAAAGGCTACCTACTTTTTAAATATAATTTAATATTGAGAATCTTTTATTTGCAATTTATTTGAAACTTTTGGACTCCTTTTCAAAAAAAAAATCTCAAGTCCCTTTTTTTCAAATGAGTGAAACCTCAAAATACCTTTTTGAAGTTTACCTTAAAAAAAGAAAGTAACCTAATTAAGAATCTCTCAACTTTTACTTCTAGTTGTTGATCTATCTAATTTTTGCTTGCCCGTGCATAACCTATTTACTTTTACCACATTGTTTGTGAAAGATTAAAAAAAAAAGTGAAATTTGAATTTCGAAATTTTAAGTTAGATGTGTTGTATGTTAAATAGTCAAAACTTGAATAGATTATATATACCAAATGGACAATATTACACATGCAAACACTGAAAAATATAAAGAAAACTTAAAACAAATGTCTTATGGTTTCAACGTTATGCAAAACGGGGAGTGTGGAATTTTCTTTTACAAAGTGAGATATGCGATTTCATGAAATTTTCAAATAAAGGATTTTTAATATTTGATCATGTGAAAAAAGCGAGAAAGCTTTTTCGTTTTTATTTGAACTAGTTTATTCCCTGCGCGATGCACGGGTATATCATTTGAATTTTATTGTTTAAATAATTAAAAATATTTGGTTATATTATATCAAAAAAGTGTAAGTAATATTATAAAATTCATTTTTCTAAATAAAATTATCATAAAAAAGTTGAATAAAATATAAAAAATTAAATTTTTAAAGAATAGATTGTTAGAGATGTATTGTTTGATAATTATCTACTTTATCAATTTAAACATAAATTTAAAAAATAATTTAGTTAGTAATTATTTATCATAAAATCTTTAAGGGTAGAATGGTCTTTCATTAATTCTTTGCTTTTTATTATATATATGATTTTTGTAGGATGACTAACAAAAATACAATACCCATCATCAATAAATTTTTTAATTTTTTGAATCTTATAATAAATTTTATAATTTTTTGAATCGTGTAGGTATTTTTTTTAATCAAACTACGATAACAAACTTTAAAAATCGTAGAAAATAAAAAAAATATCCAAAAATTACCAAATTCTAACGTATAATAATTAAATAATGAGATTTAATGATTAAAATGCTCAATTGTTCAAAATATGCAGTGTATGACCATTTTTATGAGGTTAAATACTTTGTGAACTCACAAACTCCATTTTACAAAAGAAAAAAAATAAATTTACAGCTTCCATTTTTCAAATCATCGAAATTACAAGGTACTTTTTTTAGTTTTCCCAAAAAAAAATTTCAAGAAAAACCAAAAAAGTATTGAATCCATATTTAAGATTTGGACAACAAAAGAAACTATTTAAACCCTCATTTTATAAAACTTCGAAATTATTTGAAGTTTAAGAAGTATTGAATCCATATACAGCAAAAGAGTCTCCATTTGGTCACGCTTTATCTAATTGCTACTCATTTAGACTCTATTTTATGTACTTTTTTCCTGTTAATCCTTGTGCTATGCAATTAGTTGTCTCTTTGGACATTGAGTTGTAAAAGATTCGTTAATGTTATTTTGTGTTATTTTTACTGTAGGGACAAAAAGATTAACTTGTAAAATAGCACAAAGATCATACGTATAAAATGTATAGCGTAGCTGCGTAAGAACCAAATGGACAGTAATATCATAGTATAGTTCAACCAGAATTTGGACCTGTAAACCGCTTTCTTTTATTGGCAATAATTTAATTAATTGAGTTTCTTTATACGATTTTTAACTATTATTGACCTCAATAAAAAGTGTATAGTATTTCTTTTTAGCAAAGAAAAGTAGTCTCTGTCTATAAGAAAAAGTAGTCTTTAATTTCAACGTGTTTAAATTCTACATCCATCCATTACGGATAAACGTCTTTACCAAGTGCTATATTTTCTGAAAAACATGCTTTCATTTATTTTTCAATTAATCTTAAATTTTTGTATAGTATTTCAAACTGAAATAACCTACCAAAATATCAATATTTATCATAAAAAAAATTGTCAAGTTGAACGTTTTCCTTATATGGATAAATAAATTAGGTTTGCTCGCTTCGGTACACAAATCATAACTGGAAAGTAGAAAACCCTTTTGGTAGTCTATTAGAGTTTCCCAATTATCCCCAAATTAAGTAGAATACACATTCACTTTTCTCAATTATTATTATACAATAATCAATATTTTTCCCTTTATTGCAGGGGCCAGTAAGACTTTTCCTTTTCTTACAGGAAATGCAAATAAAAATAATTTGAAATCCCAGTTAGTTTAGAATATCCAATTCCAAACAGAATCAGTTTGTTCAACTCATTATATAAACAACCCTTTACTCTCAGTTTCAGAACACAACACAACAATTAAAAAAAAAAGCCAGTGGAATTTGTCCGTGTTCTTGTTCAATATGGTGGAAGGAGGAATTGCAAAGGCGGACTCTGCAGAGTTCACAGAATGCTTTAGGATGGCTTGGAGAACTCCTTATATAATGAGGCTCGCTCTCTCTGCTGGCATTGGCGGCTTTCTCTTCGGTTATGACACAGGTTTTTCCATTAATATCCGATATTCAATAAGTGTTTTTGATAGATTAGTCAATTGCTAAATGGTTTGTTATAACGTGATTTAGGAGTTATTTCCGGTGCCTTGCTTTACATTCGCGAGGACTTCGAATCTGTCGACAAAAAAACATGGCTTCAGGAGACGATTGTGAGCATGGCGGTGGCCGGAGCTATCATCGGAGCGGCGATCGGCGGGTATATAAACGACAGATTTGGGAGGAAAATATCAATAATAACGGCTGATATTCTGTTTATCACCGGTGCTTTGGCAATGGCGTTGGCCCCAAATCCGGCGGTCTTAATTGTGGGGCGAGTTTTTGTGGGTTTAGGCGTTGGAATGGCATCAATGACTGCGCCTCTCTACATCTCTGAATCTTCGCCTGCCAGAATCCGAGGCGCTCTTGTTAGCACTAACGGTTTGCTTATCACCGGAGGCCAGTTCTTGTCCTACCTTATCAATCTCGCTTTCACCCGGGTATCAAATATGCCCTCGGATTTGTGTTTATGATTGTTTGGGTGTTGTTTTGACTTGTTTTTTGATGGCAGACTGACGGAACATGGCGTTGGATGCTTGGTGTTGCTGCCATTCCCCCTGCCATTCAGTTGATCTTGATGTATTTCCTTCCCGAGTCCCCAAGATGGCTCTATAGAAATGTATGCTCGAATTCCTATACACTAACAACTCTTTTGGTTTATGAAAAGAATATGGATTTGGATCCTCTGCGATTCTAAAGTTTGAAACATCCTCACCCTTCATTTCAAAGTGGATAGATCAGATTTAATTGGCTTTTTAGAATAAAAAAATTCCGTTTCTGCCCTTGTAGAGACACCTTTAATCTGTAGAGAATCCTGATCTAAAGAATATTTCAAGAATAGGAAAAAATTGAATGAAAATATATTTACTATTATAGAATATTTGCCTAGTAAATGGAATAGTTATTTCTAGTTATTACAAGCAGTAATAGGTATTTCATCCGACGATGGATTTAATACTCTACCATACTTTCAGTTTTTTCATCCATACAGTAGTTTTTCTATTTCATGGTAACTTTTTTTCAAACATAACATTTTTTGTTTTCACCAAATGTGATCAGAACCGAATTGATGAAGCCCGCCAAATCCTGGCAAAAATATACCCGGAGGAGGAAGTGGAGATGGAGATAAAAGCTCTGGCATCCTCAGTGGAAGCAGAGAAGGAGGACGAGAAAGAAATAGGAGAGGACATAATATCGAAAGTAAAAGGCGCATTAAAAAATGACGTAGTGCGTAGGGGACTCTATGCGGGGATCACAGTACAGGTAGCCCAGCAATTTGTGGGCATAAACACCGTCATGTACTACGCCCCCACAATAGTTCAATTTGCAGGATTTGCTTCCAATTCCGTCGCCTTGGCCTTGTCCCTCATTACAGCCGGCCTTAATGCTCTCGGGACCATAGTAAGCATGCTTTTTGTTGACAGGCATGGCAGGAGAAAGCTCATGCTTATTTCCATGGTCGGGATTATAGCTTCTTTGGTCGCCTTATCGGTTGTGTTTACTGAAGCTTCCATCCATGCTCCAAAAATTAGTCCAGTAGAATCAGTTCATTTTGGCGCCAACTCGACTTGTCCTAGTTACAGGACAAGCCCGAGCCAGCTTAAGTGGAACTGTATGTCTTGCTTGAAAGCGGATTGCGGGTTTTGCTCCAATCCGGCCGGAACTGTAAGTTTTTTACGAAGATTTCAGGGCCTGTTTGATGCTGCTTTCGCATGGACATGAATTTTCTAACATTTGATATAATTCGTCTATTTTCATTTCAGAGACTTCCCGGGGCATGTTTGGCTTCGACAAAGGAACTAAAAAGTTGGTGCAAGGCAGAGCATAGAGTCTTTTTTGAACAAGGGTGTCCTAGTAAATTCGGGTTTGGAGCAGTTGTACTTCTAGCCATCTACATAATAGTGTATGCACCGGGGATGGGGACTGTTCCATGGATAGTCAACTCAGAAATATACCCTTTGAAGTACAGAGGGATCGGCGGTGGGATTGCTGCTGTTGCAAACTGGACATCCAATCTCATAGTCAGCGAGTCCTATTTGACTCTAACCGAGCATCTCGGTGCAGGGGGGACTTTTTTTCTCTTTGCTGGGGTTTCTTGCATTAGTCTTGTGTTTATTTACCGGTTTGTCCCCGAGACGAAAGGCCTGAAATTTGAGGAAGTTGAGAAGATACTAGAGGTTGGTTACAAGCCAGAATGTTGTGGGGGGCGAGGAAATAAGATGAAAGAACAAAAGAAGGCACAAATTGTGTAGAAGTGAAGTTAGAAAACGCAAGGTTTGGCTATAGCCTTCTTTTATTAAGGTAGCAATCCTTTAGGTATTGGCAATGGCACTGAAATCTTAGTATTGATTTTGGATTGAATTTTAGATGATTTTATGATGTAGTGCTGGATTATTTGACGAAAATAAGTTGTATACTTGTTATTGGTGTTTTCATTGGTAGCGAGAATATGTTTGATTAGTTGTTTGCTGGCTTGGATTGAATCTTTTAGTTTTTGAAAATGAACCAAAAACCTTTCTTGAGAATTCTGGAATGGAAAAGTAAGGATAAATTCTTACGATATAGATTTTTTTTTTTGATAATACTTAAGATATAGATTTTATACTTGGGCATATTTTCGACCAACTAAGTTTTTCTTTGTACATTTTTACCATCGAATATTTTTTCAGAACATAACCGGTAAAATTTTGCCAGCAAATTGAAAATGAGATCTCAAGAAATCAAATAGAGCTAATGTACCGTTTCGTTAACTTTTAATTTCCTATCCCATTTTAAGAATATAAATTATATGCATCATAAATAAATAGCAACAAAATCCACAACATTATTCTATTTGTTTCTTATTACTATTCGTATGCTCTTCAATGCATATATTTTTTCGTTGTAATTGTCCTATTGCATTTAAATTTGTAGTATCTGGCCTACCTTGTTTAGAAGTAAAGTGAATTATATTCACTAAAACTTGTTGATAAAAATGTAGAAAACATTACAGAATTATCAGAAAATTCTGACTCCTTGTTTATTAATATGTTCATTGAAGTTATGGTCATTATTAAAGAAGTCTTGATAGTAATAGCAAAGAGTAAGACGGATACATTTAACTCATAACAGAAATAAGTTCTTATGTTAGCTAGCATTTCTTGATTTTAATGAGGAAGAAAATTAAGATAAAGAAAATAAATAGAAGACCAAGAACAGTGAACAAACACATAAAAAGAGAAAAGAAAGGGCTAATAATGGTAATCCAGCTTTACAAATTTTATAGAGGAAAGTGTGAACATTTGAATTAACACTTAACAATCAATATCACAAGTCATTACTGTTCATTTGGGGATTTGATTTTAAGAAAATATGGTATTATTTTTATCACTCTAAGGTTAATTACATGGATATGAACGAGTTACACCTCGCCATCTATCTTGTCTAGACTTTATTTTAAGACTTGTCGCTTTAACTTTTTGACTCTGCTAAGCACCAAGTCGATTGATTGTCGCCTAGACATCATTTAATTCTTTTTCTTTTGTCTATGCTGCTTTTAGACTCTATTTATAATAATGCTCACTCTACCCTTTGGAACAACATTGGCTCTGAAAAAGTTAAAACCCGATGGTGAGCATCAAAAAGGGTTCAATACTAATCAATCCCTTAAGCATGATTTGTTATGAACTTAAGTTGGATGAAAAATAGGATTTGGCAGCCCATGCTTAGGGTTGTGCATTTGGTTTTACTGAAACGAACTGGGCCGAATTGATGAAACCAAATTACCATATTTCTCTTATAATTTATATTTAATCTAACCGAAATCACAATAAACACCAAAATGAACCAAACTTAAATTACAAAAATTACCCAATTAATATGAGAACCGAATTAAAGTGTACAACTTGTTATGTTCGGTTCAGACCATATAAATATAGCAAAAAAATTTTACCGAACCAAAAACTGATTTTCAGTTTAAAAAGTTACTGAACCGAACCGAACTAGTATTTAAACCGAAACAAGTGATAGCTCCATATGGCAATTGGCAAAAGTTGTCAAGTTGAAAGGGAAAATTAAGTATTTGGCCTAAAAAAGCAAGCTTATTTTTGAAGTCAGTGGTTCAATAAGTGGGACATGCAATTCATGGAAATGAAGCAGCAAGTAGACAAGCCCCAGTTGGAGAAGCAATGAGCAATTTGCAATTAGTGATTGTCTTTACATCAAACTGGAAACAAGTGGCTCCATACCCAAATGAAGATGGGATTGGCAAGGTTACCTGAAAACTGGCATGACCTAGCATCTCTATATATCTCATCCAAACTGTTAGATGTACCATTTGACTAAAAGCCAATTGGTCATAAAATATAACGCTAATACATAATACGCACAATTTTGCCAAGTAACGAAATGATATCTTCAATACAATTTACAAGGATGACTTTTCGTGGTGCTAACTGCTTTAATGTCTTCAATAGCCGACTTAATGCTGATTATCGTGATTCAAGATGGTTGGTTTCTGCCCGAAAAGAAGTTCTAGGAGTGCAATGGTGAAAAATTACATTTCGGTGGCACACTTGTTATATGTTACTAAACTTTAGGGAAGAACTCTTCAATTAAACCCAATTTGTTTGGCAAAGACTCAAAATCATGGCTACATCAGCAACCAAGGCTGTAAAATTTTCATGGGCCTTTAGGTGTTGGTCTTTGTAGTTATGTGAGCAAATAAATAATATTGAGCTTAGCTACAACACTTATACACCACTTAGATACTATGCAAAATTTCCATTAAAGGTGTTGCACTTCAGAGTTAAGTGCCTAATATCAAATCGATCTACACCACTAAAACACTACTCTATAGACTTCTATAGTTTCCCTATGCTTATATGATTCTCACTATTCCCCCACCCTCATATGCATCCAGACTTCAAGCAGGTATAACACATATTTACCTACTATGTGTTGAAACTTGATTCAACAAATGAAACTAATATGATTCGAACACTGGACCTCTAGTTCTGAAATTCTCTAATATTGTATCATGGAAATGATTAATACAACAGTTTAAACTGATTGATTAGAGTGAATCACAATACTTACATGATTCCTAACAATCCCACGTTGCTATTCCAAGCATCAATACACTTCAAATTATTTTAAGCAAAATGATACACAAGTTTTTATTAAAAAAATCGCGTCATTTGGCTCACTATGATATTAATGGAAAACTCCATCCTACTCGAATTTATGAGATCCAAGATCACAGCTGCAGTCTTAACCACCATGCAAATTTGCAACCAATGATACACAAGTTCATATATGACAATATGAGATACCACCAAATCATAATCGACTACACTTATAAACTCTACCTTGGTGTACAGTACACCTTAGATGTTGTCGTTTTGGATTTTTAGCACATCCATTTGCCATTTCTTAAACTTGGACTCGCATTTGGCAAACATTAGCTCATCATTTTAATTAGCCGTTAACTAACATCATGCATTATGAATATAAATTTGGAGAGAACTCATATAAAATTTGTACATGTTCATCGATCATCCCATCACCTTGGAGAGCTTATAATAATGCATTAAGCATTTGCACAAAAAGATAGATATGCCATTACGTTTGCATTTTCATTTGCAATCATAGCTAAACAAAAAAAAAAAAAGTTTCCTTAGTAATCAACTAATAAGGTATGTCACTTACAATCTATTAAGAGTATTGAGAGACTTAAAAATTACCGATTTTTTTTTTTCATAAAATGTAGTTTAATTGGCAAAATTAAAATGTGTTTAAAGTGCTTTCACGATAAAACTGTTAAATCGAGAAACAACACCATCAATGCCTCAAAAATGATGTCTCTATCATATATAGCGTATACCAATTTTTAGAAAATAGTCTAAATATTATTTTAGAATGTGGTTGTGCTATAATTTATTATTCTGCATAGTGCCTTCGAAAACATTATTAAACGTGGAAAAATATGAGGGAAGGGATTGAAAAAAGAAAAATAAAATTGAAGAAGAAACTTGTAGAGTAGGCAAACAGACATCAGAAACACAAAACAAGTGTCATTGAGTACATAACAACTCCACTTGTTTGTCTCCTGAAAAGCCGCTCTATATATAGTGTGATCGAAACTCAAATCCCATAAAACTGAAATTCCATTTTCGGTTGGTCAATTTCAGCTTTAAACAGCTGAAAACAATGGCAGAACTCATCATCCCCTTTTTAATTATAATTTCCAAAATCACAAATTCATACGCTGTTCAAACTACACTTTCACAACCAACAAACACTACGCATCCTGCAACGATCTTCCATTTCTAAACTCATTTTTACACTGGAATTACAACTCATCAACATCAAATCTCCATATTGCATTCAGACAAACCGGAATCGACTCATCACATCCACAATGGGCAGCTTGGGCAATCAATCCGACATCAACTGGCATG
>CAOJBJ011893090.1:0-11512 GCA_948291685.1 Euphorbia celastroides | reverse complement strand
AGTTAGTAGTCATTGTAGATAAAGTTATGCAGCCAAGACTGAGCATTGTAGATACCTATGGTAGAAAGGTCGGCATTGAGTCACATCTCACACTCTCTCCTTACTTACCCATCATATGCACTACATAATGTTGAGTTTTGGGTTAGACATGAACTCAGAATGTATTATATGTTTTGTAGTAATCATATAACTTTGGTATTGTAAAAGAGTGATAAGTTATATGTGTAATAAATGAATAAGTTTGTATAATAAAAAAATTATTATCGAATTTTCTATACATATTAAAAGGTATAAGAAGGTATATGGGTGTTACAAAAACCATTGTTGAAAATCGACCCTAGCCTTTCCCGAATAGTTCGACTATTCTGAAAGTGAAATTTAATGTTCGAAGTGTTATTCATGTAGAGACAGGCGTGGACTGTTCACGCCTGTCTCCCTGACAGGCGTGGACCTGCACACCTATCTGCCTTGAGACAACGTTTCCCAGTTGTGTTTTTTACCTTTTTAAGCCCCAAAAACACCCGTTTTACTTCCAAGAACTCTTAAAACATGTTTGTAACTCAAAATTAGGTTCATTTGACTCAAAATTTTAGATTTGAAAGTGCTTATATCATTTTATATACCTTTCGGGAGATTCCGATACTTTTTTACTTTAGGCGCTTTGAATTCCAGCTCCGACTTTGTCCAACTTTTGATCCGAGATAGCCTATGCTAAGATTGGTTCCTCATTGACCCCAGGTTAAATCTCGTGCTCATAACTTCCCTCTTCTTGATTTTCTCTATTTTTCTTATATCCTTAAAAAATCTGATTTTATGTCACCTAAATATATATTAGTTTTACTTATGATTCATTGTCTTCCCTCTTCTGAAACTTTGAAATTGGTTTGGGCTTTTCTGTATTTGTTTGCTTTTGTGTTAGATATATGAGAAATTTGTAACTCGACATAAAAGAAGTTTCGTTCAGAGATGGTGAAGCGGTAAAGCACATGTGACTACAGAACCAAAATGACGTCGTTTCCCAAACAAATTAAATGAAACAGTGCGTTTTGGCGTTTCACTTGTATTTCCAGCCCCTTTCTCCCCTTCCCTGCTTCGTCATCTTCACTGAATCTAAAAGCTAGGGCTTCGGCCATTCTTGAATTTTCCGGTGCCGTTCCCGGGGGGACACCAATACTATAGTTCTCAAGGTCACTTGCAGTTAGGGGGGGATACTTGCCCCTGCCCCCACCCCCCTGTCGTCCTTGAAGTAAGGGTGAAAGGTTTAGGGTAAAGGATATGAATTAAGGGTCACAGTTTTAAAGGTTTAGGGTAAGGGTTATGAAGTAAGCGTTTGGGTTTTAAGGGTTAAGGGATAAGGGTTAGGGTTACAATGGTTTAAAAGTTAAGGGTTAAGGGTTATCAAGGACCACAACTTTTCTATAGTTTCTGATAACATCTGTATACCTTAAGAGTTATATGTTAGGGTTAAGGCTTTAAGGGTTACATGTTAAATGTCTTTTTATATAATTTATAGTTTCTCAATGACTTTTGGTACACCATATATATTTTGTTTAAATGGCATTTTATATAATTTATAGCTTTTCTATGACTTTTAATTTTTACACCAAACAACTTACATCTTTCCAATAAATTTCTTACACATTTAATACAAGTTATAAATACACCATAACTTGAATATTTTGCGTGGAAGCTATTAGTCAAATTTGTCACTTTTTTTGTTTCAAATTATTTTAATGGTCAACAAAATAATAATTATTCAAAAAAATTTCATAGTCACAAAATTAGTTTTTTGTGACGAGCAAATTTTTTTGTCACGGTTGATTACTTTTGTGACAACTATGACTTGTAAGTAACATATTATTTGTTTCATGTTAACAAAATCGTCACAAATATAATAATTTTTTTTGTAACAATTATTACAAGTTGTTATTAAAATATTTGTAATAACAATAAATTTTTTTATTGTCGCAGATACAATATATTTTGTGACGCTTCATAGTTGTAATTGAACATTATTTGTTTCAAATCAATAGTATTGTCACAAAACAAGAAAGTTCTTGTGACACATTTATGTTGTCACCACAATTGTTTTTGTTACAGTAAGATCTTTGTTGTCACGTTTTATAAAATTATTCGTTACAACTTTTGTTATCACACAAAATTATTAGATACGATTAGAGATGTTGTCATCAAAAGTCTATTATTTGCGACAACTTTACAATAAAAAAGTTTGTGACAACAAAACTTTTATTGTCACAATAAACCTTATTTTGTGAAAACAATTTTAGTGACAGGTGTTTTGTTGTCACAATTAGAGCAGTTTCTTGTAGTGGCCTTAGCCTACAAAGAGTTGCCAAAAATCCATATGAATAGTAAAAAAGTCTAACAAGAACTTTTCCGCCATAAACTAAACGAATTTGCAACTCTTTTCATAAAAAAGAGTAGCCACAATCCATGTAAAAACTAAAATTTTTTGAAAAAAGAGGAGGAAATTTCCCCTTTAAAATAAGCAAAATTGGAATTTTTTTCTATAAAGAGAACTCGAAATATGTGGAAAAGGCTATTGACAAGCTATATTCTTATGAATGAGTTAAAAGTTATAAAAAAATATATAAGAGGTTATTGAAAATTATAAGTTATTTTAGAGGTTAAGAGGTTTATATGAATGGTGTAAGAAAGTTGAAGGAAAGATTTAAGTTACTTCAAAAGGTAAATGAATGGTATATGAAAGTTATGGGAAAGATATGAGTTATTCAACAAGTTATATAAAAGGTACAAGAAAGTTACTAGCCAAATAAGTTATGTAATAAGTTATATATTAATGCTATAAGGAAGCTTATAGAAAAATTATATAAATATTGTATGAAAAAGTTATAAGAATCTTATATTCCTTGTAAAGTTAAAAGGTATAAGAACCCCTAACCACTTTTAGCTCTTAAAACCGTAACCCTTACTTCATAACCCTCAAAACTTTACATCTACTACACCATAAAGTAGCAGTGCCAACAAAAATGTAGAGTGTTGGCCCATAAATGTTATGATTTTAGAAAGAAAAATACCTTTTGTAGAAATGTTGATATAATCATACCTCTAGTAACATAAGTTTTAATTGTAAGTAAAAATGTCGGAAAAAGAAGTAAATTGAGTAGCGGGAAATTTCACCGCTAACTATTTTGGAAATTTCCCACATCCACCTGACCTAATTTCGCACTACCCACTAATTGCTCCCTTATTGCACCGCTCTTTCCAGTTCAGTTTCATATTTCTAAAACCTCCGTCATCGCCCTTTTCTCTCCAGCTGCTCCCTCCTCGCTCCACCACCACTGCCGGCGTTTTCAGTGCGTCCACTCCTCGTTCTCCGCTTGCTATCTTCTTCGCTACAGTTTCAGAACGATCCAAATCTAATTGGGGATTGCGAGAGTGGGGAATTAGAGAGAATAACCTTCATCGATTGTGACCTCTTCTCCGTCTTTCTCTTCGTATGCAACAATGGTTGATAAACCTTTTCTCGCTTACTGGTCTTTTCAGGTACTACTTCCCACTTTTTGTTATTTCTTTGCTGAGGATTGTTTAGATTTCATTGCAATTTGAACTTATCATTATTTGCTAAAACCCTAGCCGCTTCAACATTGCAAAATCCCCCAACTGACAAATTCACTGCTTCAACTTGGGTCTGACAATCTAATCTCTCTTCAGCATCTTCGTCATTAGCCCCCATCGGTGATTCCCCTTGTTTTTCCCTGGTACATGCATTCCCTTCACCTGCTCTCTTCGATTTTGTTTTCTCACTTTCCTCTTCATTTCGTGAATGATAGAGATGATGGAAAAATGCTTTTGCAAACTCTGGGTAGCTGGTGTTCATGGGTCCGTACTACTGATCGATGCTCAAGGGTGCTTGAGTTGTCAGCTATTGGCCTTTTATTTGGATTTGTTTGGTACTTGTAATAATAACTGATTCACTCTAATAAGAATTGTATTAGACATGTCAACTGCTCTTCATATTAGCTTAAAATAATCACAATTACACCGAGAATCTTCACTAATTGTAATGCAGTAGTTGCACCTATTTCTGGATTCTTTATATGAAATCATACGAAAAGTCAGTTGTTTTTATATTGAAGTTTGATTTTTGACTATGAATGAATAAGTGCTTCTGAGACTTGTATTTATAGTGTGTGTTCAGAGACTTGTCATAATGATATTTCGAGATTATTAATTATTATTCTCTGTCTAGAGGTTAAGGAAATAGCAATAAACCTATAAATTAGTCTTCTTCTTTTAGTTAATTTCATACTTTTGTTTTGTTAAACCTATAAATCTAATGTAATGTCTTCTAATGTACCTGATTGTACTGTAGTCGTGTTGCTCTTTTAGAAATTTAAATTAGTCAAATGCTTGGCCTTGAAAATAGGCAGAATGAATAAACGAAGATTCATTTGTACATAAAAAACCTGTTAGTGCCGTGCCTAATTGTGGCTTCAAAGTGGGTGTTTATGTTAAGATGAACTAGAGACTACTCATAATGATAGTATAGTTATATTCCCTTCTTGGTATTTTATAAGTTATGAAACCTATTGTTTGTTTGCTATTTATTTGAGCATGATATATATTTAGCTATCATATTACAGTGTTTGTATTTTTTGTGTTTATTTCATAAATTTGTAAACTTTGGAGTGCACTTAAGTAAGCAATTAGGATTATAGCCTTTCAGATTGATTATTGAAATTATTTTCATGTAGTAAATTGGACAAGTATCTCTAAGTTACACTAACTTCTGTTTGAAAGTTTTCTAACTGATTATTGTGTTTATTTCAATGATGGTGGGCATTTGGTTCATCATTTGCTTTTCACGCTGGGGCTGTCCTTTTAAAATTTTCATTCGTTCAAAATGTGGATTTGCTGCATCTTTTCTAATTTTGTAGCTAACAAGAGCTAATTGATTCACTAAATGCAGACTATTGTTGCTTCTACCACTTGCCTTTCCCTAAAGAGGTAATTGCTTTTGTTCATCCATTTTATTTGTTTTTCTTCTGAATTTCCAAATTCTCTCATTACAAGCTTTATGAACTGATTCTTCTTTTACATGCCAGGGATTTTTCTTTTGATTGTTACTTCCATTTTTTTCTATTAGATTTGTCATTTCGAGCTTTATGATTGGTTATGTTACTTGTGCTGCGCGAATTGTATTTACCCTTTTTTTTTGAAATAGCCTTTAGTTCTTAATTTAAGGGTTTTGGCTTGTAAAACAACAATTGTATGTGAGAATAAATCGGGCATGAGAAACGGTATTTAGTTACTTATTCTGTCAACAATTTGCACGTTTAGAGTCAGATCTAAGTTGGAGACAAGTTAGATTCATGATATGGGTGGGTTTTGATATGTATTTGGTGATTTCAAATTTGAATTTTTTTTAGGTTCTTATTCCACTAGCATTCTGCTACAACGAAGATGTGAATATATTATTTATTTAATGTCCTTTCGAAGTATCAATTTATTTATGTCTCTGCTTGTTATACTGTGTGAAGCCCCAACATTCCTTCACTAAAATCATATCTTAATCAGCTTATTCATGTTTTTCTCTGTTAGAAATTGAATTATTCTAATTGTAGGCAATGCATGTGCAAAATATAATTTGGCAATTGTGTTGCTTGTTATTTTAGAAGGGTATCAATGCAGTAATGTCCGCATCTCTATTAATTTCCTTGAAATGGTGATTCTCATTTAAATTAGATTGCACTTAATTTTCATGTAGACTTGCAAACTAACAATAGTTACTATACAACATATTTCACACTTTACATACTTTCACATGTTTGAGGGCAGAGATATGTCTGTAATTGTATTTAAAATTGTTTCAGTCTCCCATTATAGGCACCTAAAGTCTTCATAGGAACATGATTTAAGGCTATATACTTGCTTGCTTCAACTAACCTCACAAAAAAGGTAAAATAGATGCCATCTTTTGATTATATGTTTTAATTCATAGCCTTTTGTTTGTGTTAGACAAATCACCTCTTTCTCTACAGTGGAATCCTCTTAGCAAGGAATGCTAATATCCTGTATTTAATCAATTCTAAGATTAAATTTTGTTTTCTTAATAGTTTGTTTTGACTCTTAGGTGTATGCTTAGTTTCAAATTTGACTTCTCCACTAGTTTTGGTACATTATATGATGTTATCAATGATAGATTCTACTGACTTTTGAGTTCCCTTCAATCCAAATTATGCACTAGTGCATATTTACAAATTTCTAAGGTAACAAGTTAAAGTTGTAACCATTAATAGATGGTGACAAGAAAAAAGTTGTAACTTATATACATATGTTACAATGAAAATATTGTCACATACGTTATAATATGTGACAACATTGTGGTAACAAATATTTTATTTTAGTGACGACTTATTGAAGTTGTCATAAAGTTTTTGGTCAACTTTCCATATAATATGTGACAATTTCTCTATTTGTGACAAACAATTTTCTTTTTCATTACAATAAAAGTTGTAACAAATGAAAATATCGTGGCAACAGCATTGTTGTTGCAAAAAGGTAAAATGTATGTGACAACATTTTATTGTTACTTTTTCATAAAACTTTTAGTTACGGAGTTTTACTTGACAACTTTCATGACAACTTTTTATTGTCACATAAACAGTTTTGTAACAACTTATTACTGTTCTGTGACAATTTCTCTTGTCACAAATAAGCTGATTTGTTGTAGTGATACCTTATTAATCTCGCTTCTCAAGGAGTGAAGCAAGGTGTAATTATCAAGAAACACATGTTGATGATGAATATTATTGTCATAGCAATCGCAACATAAGTCAAAAGTGTTGCCAAAAGTATCATTGAAGCATTGAACACGTGAAATTAGCTCCAGCGACGAAATCATTGCAGCCATCACAAAAGTAAATTCTCTTGGTCAAGAACAAGTAGTGCACTGTTATGAACTCATTGGAACCCAAAAGCCCAACTCCATTTTTGTCCAATTTCTTTAACAATTTCGAGGTCAAACTCGATTTGAACTTCTTGTTGATGTATTGTACATATACTTTCGAACTTATTTTTTCATCTCCTTCTTTATCAAAGCTTTGAAAACATTATTGATTGGTTGTTTCTGACAATATGATAAGTTTGTGTAGTAAGGTTTTGCTATCTTTGATATTTCCTAATGAAAATTGCAGATTGAAATTCAGAGATTGTAGAGATGTGTTTTACATGGAAGTTTTCTTCATAGTAATTTTTTATTTTACCTGTCTATATATATATTATTGACTTCGCTTTTTAGTTTAGTTGTTATTGTTTGCCGGAATGGGGGATCTTATGTAAAGTTTGGGAAATTTCTTTATGATTAAATTTCGTTTTTTTTAAGTTGAACAATTGTTATAAATGTTTAGCTAGCAAGATAAGAAACTAATTAACAACATAAACAAACCAATACACCTAATTCAAATTGAATTTTGAAATTCAAACAAGACTCTAATTTTAATTTGTTAAGAAATAAGATTGATTAACTTTTTACTTTATACCTCTGAAAAATCTACACGAAATAAGTAAAATAACCGTCTTTCTTTTACAAACATAACTAAAAACCATAACTTCGTTCCAAAAGGTGCCGGCTATGAATAAAGAGACAAATAAAATAGTTCTTTAAGTAAACAAATAAAATGCTCATTCTAATGAATCGAGTAAAATCTGCTGATAACTTCATTCTTTTTTCTTGTAAAACTATTTCTTTATAATTCCTATCACTTTGTCTTATTGTTCATATCAATATATGACCAATTCTACCATTTTAATTTAACAATTAAACACAATCAAAACAATCAACCATAACCAATATTATCCTGCTTTTTTATCTTTGAAATAAGGAAAAAAAATAACACACTTAATTCTACTACTTAGTGTCTTTTTTTATAAAGTATTACTTAGTGTCCAAAAAGCAACAAATAACATTATATACATTTATATTTTTTTGTGTTATCCGATTGAATTGAAATGTCCTAAAGTTGGATTGTGAGAAAATTATAAAATTATTAATATAAAGTTTCGATTAAAATTTAAATGATAGAAATGCATTGTTTTTTTTTTTCAAATTTGAGCTACATATGAGTTAAACTTGTCGACGGAAGTCTTCTTTCTCGACGGTGAAGTAAGACCAAGCTCATGAGCTTATTATCCTAGGTCGGAACAAGTTGATAGGATCCCCTTTTTTACATCCCCATGGCCCTTCCGCGTGGCGACATGGGGGCGCAAAAAAGGAAAGAGAGGGATGAGGTTTCAGCCCCGTCAGTCCCGACGGACCCAAATCCAATAAAAAGGAAATTTACCATTTTCTGTGAAAGAAGGACAAATAGCAGAATTTCACTCCAAAGGGAGATCCTTCCTATTGGATTGGCCACGAACACTTGACCCAGCCAATGGGCAAGGAGGGTAGCCAACAGATGATCGACCAGCAAACGAGCTTGGCTTCACTCCCGCAGGTGGACGCCTTCTATTAGCGAATTCAAGTTGTTTACAAGTCTTGTGCTCTTGTTCTTGCGACCTTAGTTTTTCAGTTTCCTATAAGTTCAAGGTATTATTCAAAAAAAAAATTCAAGTTAAAGGTAAATTTTATGGAAGCTTTGTTGTTTTCACAAAGTTACTATTATTTTGGACTTTGTAATTATTAAATGGGTGATTTAAAATTTAATATCATGAAACTGTTTTACCTAAAAAGTTAAACTAAAAAATAAAGCTCAATCACAGTATTTATATTATTCTTTAACATTCATCCGCACGTGAATACCCTTTGAAAAATAGACACAATAAATGATTACTTTATGATCAATAAAGTTACCACATTGTACACCTAAATATAACAGAAAAGAATATTGCTAACCGAACTTCCAAAACTTATCTCTATTTTACAGATATCTATTTATATACTTACAATGAAGTAAAAACATGTTCACATAATCGCACTGACTGGTATTTAAAAACAAAAACTTATTAAAATTTTATGTTCTTATATTGAGTGTACCCCAATTTATTTATATTAACTCTCATATTTCGTATCTCATACTTTCTTACAATATTTTACGTAACAAAAAAATCGAAAACATGTAAAATAACACCGAGTCGAACACAACAGATTTTCCAGAAATTAACATGATCCGCCACCTGAAGCTAATCCCGCGCCTACAATTGAAGGCCCTCCAAATCCCCTTGAAGTCCTCATAGCATTTTCTTTCTACAAAAATATCCAACAATGAAACTAAATTAGTACACACCATATAAACAATGAACGATGGCTGAGGATTTTTTAAAGTTAAAAAATAACTTTAGAGAACATTGAGCAAAATATAACTATTCATCTTATTTTGAATGACTTAAATTGATTACACGATTTTAAAAAAATCGTTCTCTCACTTGTTTTGTATCTATATCTCTAACTTTACTCTAAATTAAGTTACTTTAGAGAATCTTTTCCTATAGATTTATATTTTATTCGTATAGTGGTTTTATACTACAAATTAACCTCATTATCCACCACCACCATCACAGCCGCCGCCACCGCCACCACCACAGCCGCCTCCACCGCAAGTGGATCCTCCGCCGCAAGCTGATCCTCCAAATCCACTTGAAGTCCCTCTAAATCCCCTCGACCTCCTTTTTATCTAAAAAGATATCCAATAAACTCTGTGCACACAGTATAAACAAAGAATCAAATGTCTTTTCAGGTAATGTGCTATAGTTAGAATAAACCTTTTGAATTAGACATGTTGAAATTATCTATATATTATTCGACTTAATTATTGAATTTCTATGTATGCACCATATGTATCATACAATTTAAAAGAGCAATTAAATGATAGATCATAAACGGAATAAACACAAAATCAAATCTCCAATCGATGAAAATACCTTACTAATTTCGTTCCTCAAGGAGTGCAGCAAGGTGTAATTATCAAGAAACACAATATGTTGATGATGAATTCTGTTGCCATAGCAATCACAACACAAGTCAAAAGTGTTGCCAGAAGTATCATTGAAGCATTGAACACAACTGAAATAAGCTCCGGCGACGAAATCATTGCAACCGTCGCAAAAGTAAAGTCTCTGGGTCAAGAACAAGTAGTTCACTGTTATGAACTCATTGAAACCCAAAAGCCCATCTCCAGTGGCGGCAGGAGGGAGGGCCGGCGGGGGCAATTGTCCCCTCAACCGTCGATAATCCCTCTAACAGAGGTATTTTTATCCTCTCAAAGCTTGGCCGAAAAAAGATAAATGGGTATGAAAACCCTAAAGTGGCTGGAGAAGACTTCGATCCACGAACCAGTTCCCTGGATTGTCTCCACCGATGCGACTGATTGGAGCGGCCAGCTCATCGCCGGCATTTTGATTTTGTTTCTGTTCAGTTTGACTGTGGATTGCCGAAGATCATTGAGAGAGATCAAATAAAGAATTGCCGGTGAACCTAGTGTCTATTCAATCTTTCAGGTGATTCCTATTCCACGTTTTGTAATTTCAAATTAGAGCTGCTTTTCCATTATTCATTGAGATATAGCCTTATTAATTTGTATACCACATATAAGAGTAGCTGTAAGCTTTGCATAGTCACTTGTGCCTACCAACTGTTTGATAAATTGAGTCATTCAGATTTTGCTTATATCTAGTAGAATTTTTCCCAGCAACGCAGTTGATTTAAATAAATGGTGGAAATGGATTTCAAGTTTAATTTCACAACGTTTCTATATGGATAGAGCAGAATTTTGAGCAAACATCTTTAGGGGTAAACCATACAGTCTCACTTTGGTAGTTGATTTATTTATATGCTTCTAATTTTATCCAAAACTGCTTGTGTGCTTCATATATAAGAAATAAGCTCTGTTAGAACTTCGAGATTGATATGCTCAAGATCTGATATTGGAAATGTCAGATCAATGGAGATGATGCAGATCAATAGATCAAGTTTAACGTTTATGGAACATTAAAACTAAAATAAATTAGCTTATAAATTATGTAATCAATCATTTTGTTATATGTTTGGATTGAAATTATATGTTGGTCGAAATATGTGATCGAAATTTTTCGTCGGCGGTTGACAGTGGCCGGCCGGACTGTCCCCCTCCGGCTCCGGTCCTGGCTCCGCCCCTGTTCGTTACGATCTTATTAACACGAGATGATTAAGTTCTAAGAATAAATATGGACTAAAGATTTGTTCGTACAATTTTACAAAGGTAAGCACAGAGGGTATCATAAGAAAGAATCGTTGGAGTATCATGCGCTTCCAGTCGAGCTTGACAAATGGATCACTCGAGTATCCATGCTTCGGAAAAGCCTTGCCAGTATATATACATATTAACTTTAAAAAATATTTTACATTTTAGTATATATATATCACAATTTTAAACTTTATTACATAAAAGTTGTACAATAAATTAAAAGAAAAAGTCAAGTATATAAGATATTTGTATAATAAAATTTTAATATATGTATTCTATTTTTATATAACCAAAAAGTTTCTAAGAAA
>CAOJBJ011892717.1:0-13119 GCA_948291685.1 Euphorbia celastroides | reverse complement strand
AGTTGTTTGTTCTGCATACGATACACATTTAGGGGAAAAAGTTGCAATTAAGAAAATTAATGACATATTTGAACATGTTTCTGACGCCACCCGAATACTCCGAGAGATTAAACTTCTGAGGATTCTTCGCCATCCAGATATAGTGGAGATCAAGCACATTCTGTTGCCTCCTTCTAGAAGGGAATTTAAGGACATTTATGTCGTTTTTGAGCTGATGGAATCTGACTTGCACCAAGTTATTAAGGCGAATGATGATTTGACTCCCGAGCATTATCAGTTCTTTCTTTATCAGCTTCTTAGAGGCCTCAAAAACATTCATACAGGTGATGTGGCTTGTCTCTAAAGTTTAAAATTTTTACTAGTGTTCATTAGTAGCACATGAAGTATTTTGTGTATGAGTTACTGATTTTGATTTCTTGTGAATATTTTAGCTAATGTGTTTCATCGGGATCTTAAACCGAAAAATATCTTAGCAAATGCTGACTGCAAGCTGAAGATTTGTGACTTTGGGCTTGCAAGAGTGGCGTTTAATGATACTCCCACTGCCATTTTCTGGACGGTATATTTTTTGTGGACTCTTTTACTGTTTTTAGTATTTACCCTTTTACTTCAAACAATGATTTGAGATCTAACTCTTATGTTATTGTTTATTATCAACAGGACTATGTTGCAACAAGATGGTATAGGGCTCCTGAACTCTGTGGATCCTTTTTCTCAAAGGTGCTCAAATTGTCATCCATTATAAGTTGCTTGAGTTTATTAGATATTTTGCAATACAATGTCTGCACAGTTTATAAAATACTATGTACACCAATCGAGCAATTTTGTAAATCATTCAGACCCAGTTTGGAATTGCTTTCCTATCCCAAAAATTTCCATTCTCAAGCTTTCCTTAGAAGCAACAGATACTGGAATTGAGAAAGCATTACCAAACAGTTTCTAATTAATTAGTATGAAGGGCTATAATGTGCAGTCCAATGTCAAAGTCCGTTGTTCTAGGAAAAAGATATATATGATTTTTAATGTTGTCTACTGGGATGCAGCTATCTATAAGAAAGCACCATGCTTGTAGCTTACCTATAATCTTAATTTGTGTTTTTTATTTTTCAGTATACACCAGCAGTAGACATATGGAGCATCGGGTGCATCTTTGCTGAACTTTTGACCGGAAAACCTCTTTTCCCTGGCAAAAATGTTGTACATCAACTCGATCTAATGACTGATCTTTTGGGAACACCGTCTCCTGAGGCCATTGCCAGGGTATAGTACAGGATGCCCAAATGACTTTTTAACATGCTCGTTGTTTTGAATCTCTCACTTTCTGTATATATCCCACTTATTGGTTTTTTCTTATCAATAGGTTCGCAATGAAAAAGCTCGAAGATACTTAAGCAGCATGAGGAAGAAAAAGCCCATTCCTTTTTCCCAAAAGTTCCCTAATGCCGATCCTCTTGCCCTTCGTTTGTTGGAGAGAATGTTGGCATTTGAACCAAAAGACCGGCCCTCTGCTGAAGAGGTAATTGTTTATTCTACATTTCTACTGTTCAGTATTATGATTCTATGGTGTTTTTAATGGAAAATATTGTGCTGGATTATATTAGGCTCTTGCTGACCCGTATTTCAAGGGTTTGGCTAAAGTTGAGAGAGAGCCTTCAGCTCAACCCGTGACAAAGATGGAATTTGAATTTGAGAGGCGTAGAATAACTAAGGAAGATGTAAGAGATCTTATATACCGAGAGATTCTTGAGTACCATCCTAAAATGTTGAAGGAGTTCTTAGAGGGATCTGAGCCAACAAACTTCATGTATCCGAGGTATGAGAAAATTTTTGAATTTATGTTGCAACAAATTGGGTATTCTCGAAGCTCGGAATATTTACGGGGTTTCCACGTTTCCTTGCCAATGCAGTGCTGTTGACCATTTTAAGAAGCAATTTTCTTACCTCGAGGAGCATTATGGAAATGGCTCGACAGGTACTCCTCCAGGGAGACAACATGCGTCTTTGCCAAGGTATTTTTGCTCGATAATTAGGACCTGTTTGAGATTGCTTTTCTGGCTGCGGTCCCAAACAAGTTCTCCCTCAACCTTTCTTCGAAAAAAATAGATTTTGATTTTAGACGACTCATTTGACCCCTTTGTACTAAGTAATTGGGAGTTGTTTGATATTGCTCTCCTAGAACCAAAATATGTTGTTTATAAGGAAAGCTTGGGAATGGAGCTTTTCGGGACAACAGCCTGGAAAAGCAATTACAAACTAGACCTTAATGTTACCGGCTCGGCTTTCCTAATGTTTGGATCGCTCGGATTGATGACAGTTTGTTCATGTAGGGCATGTGTGACGTATTCTAATAATACAGTACCGAGTTCAGCAGAAGTAACAAACGATCTTTCCAAGTGTTCGATAAAAGAAGTCGAGAAACCGCAAGTGGACCGGAATTGTGGTATCCCAATGTCGAGGCTTCCTCTTCAAGTTCCACAAAGTATCCAAGGTATAAAAAATTTACCCTAAAATGATTTTATGTTTGTGACCTGAAACTAATTTACTTTGTTTGCAGCAGGAGCTGCCAGGCCTGGAAAAGTTGTAAGCTCGGTCCTTCGTTATGACAACTGTGGAACTGCAGAAGCAATCGAACAGCGGAGGATGGGGAGAAATCCAGTGATCCAAAATCAGTATACTGCAGCCAATTGTTCATATCCAAGAAGAAACCCGAACTGTAAGAGCGAAAGGGGAGAAGATGAAGGGGTCGAGGGCTCAAACGGGTTGCAGCCAAAGCCACAGTACATGGCAAGGAAAGTTGCTGCTGCTCAAGGTGTACCCGGTAGCCATTGGTATTGACCATGTTGTAAAGTTGGAAGCTTGATTGATTGCCTACATGACGAACTACAGCCACACTTTCGGGTGATTTTCCGTCATTGCGATTCTGCTTCCAAAACAGAACTCGAGACCTCAGATGCTAATCAAGTTCAAGAGAAGAATCGATGGCCTCGGGATATGTCACACAGCAATGTTGTAATCTTAAACCTATTCGAAGTTAAACAAGTTGTCGATGCTTAAGTGTTGACTGTTGTAGCTTAATAACTGAGATACAGTGAATGTATGATGTAATGTACCGGACCCGAACTGGGTAAAACCCGAAATGGGTCTAACTTGGACTCTCTGCACTTGTGTTTGTTGTTCATTACTGTCAAGATGTAATCAGTAAAAACTTAAATTTGGTTATTGCTTCTTGCCTCTAATGCTTGTGATTCTGTCGGGACAACGAGATTTTGTTCTCTATTTCAGATTTCTACTGCTAAAAAGCATATTAACAGTAGAAATAGACTGAATTCGACATCAAAATGTGAGAATAGGCTGACAATAACTGAATTTAGTCAAATGTCCGATATCAAAACCCTAATCCCCAAATTTACAATTCAAGATCCCAAATTCGAGCTCCCTTCACTGGTTATAATTTCGCCAACCACACTTTCTCCTCATGTTTCGTCGCATCGGTTTCTGTTTCTCTCGTTCAACTAATCTCAATTCTCCCCTCTTTCCCCTCCAAAATTCCCATCTTTCAAAATCTCCCCTTTCTTCCCCAATTTTTCGAAACCCTAATTCCTGCAATTTCACCGGTAATCGCCACCGATTCGTCGGATACCACAGCAGAATGGGCGATACCCAGAAGCAAAAACCCCCAATTCCTTCGCTGGACAAAGCCAGCAAACAGGAATTGCTCCGAGCGCTAGAATCCCAACTGGGTTCTTCATTCTCCTCAAATCCAATTCGTCCCCCGCCAAATCCCTTAATCATTGTAATCAGCGGGCCTAGCGGGGTTGGAAAAGACGCTGTAATCAAGAAACTGAGGGAAACCCGAGAGAATTTGCACTTTGTTGTGACTGCAACCAGCAGGGCAATGAGGCCAGGTGAGATTGACGGTAAAGATTACTTCTTCGTATCAAAAGATGAGTTTTTATCAATGGTGGAGAAAGATGAGCTCTTAGAGTATGCCCTTGTTTATGGGGATTATAAGGGGATACCGAAATGGCAAATTAGGGAGAATATGGGGAAAGGGAATGATATTGTGTTGAGGGTAGATATACAGGGGGCAAATACATTGAAGAAGATTTTGGGGGATTCTGCTGTGTTTATATTTTTGGTGGCTGAGAGTGAGTTGGAGCTTGTGGAGAGGTTGATTGATCGGAAAACTGAGACGGCGGAGGCATTGCTTGTTCGGGTTGCTACTGCTAGAGAGGAAGTGAAGCATTTGAATTACTTTGATTATGTGGTGCTGAATTCTCAGGGGAAATTGGATGATACTGTGAAGATGGTTGGATCCATTATTGATGCTGAGAAGGCTAAGGTTAGACAAAGGAGGCCTGTGATTTAGTTGAAGGGTTTGGCTCGGGTTCGCTCTGAGGTATTGTTGAGTTCTTTGAAATTTTTCCAGATGTTTCAACGAGTTTTGTTGATCTGGGATTGTTATCGAAAGTCAGTCTCTTTTGTCTTTATGGCTTGGTAATATGAGATGCAGTCAATGTAATTCATTATCCAATTTTCAGTCTTTTTAGAATTGTAGAGACTTTCTTTTGTGCATCAGTGCTCTCCAAGCTGTTTTTATTTCAGATATTGAACCATTGCATTCTTTATGATCGCCTTTTTGCTGTTTTGGTTTCCAACTTTTGAAAAAGGGTATCTAGAATCTAATGAGCTATCAGGAAAGCAATTTGGCTACCTTGAGAAACCTCCAAAATTATTTGGTGCTTATGATGAGAACAGTCAATTTCAAATTACTGTGCTTATCCCTATTTTGGTAGTGATA
Source organism: Euphorbia celastroides (assembly GCA_948291685.1). Lineage (NCBI taxonomy): Eukaryota > Viridiplantae > Streptophyta > Magnoliopsida > Malpighiales > Euphorbiaceae > Euphorbia > Euphorbia celastroides. Next base: position 8,318 of record CAOJBJ011892717.1, on the reverse strand, counting down.
AATTTGCTGTTTTGGGTTTTTGGTGCTTGCAGATACTGCTCTTGATGGGTGAGCTAAGGGGCTCAAATTCTCGGGGTTGGCAAAGATTGATTTCAAGTTGTCTGATGATATTCATGGTTATGAGGAACAAGGTGAATTAGTGGAAAGGCTCTTACCGTCTTACTTAGTCTGGCTACAAGATGCTAAGAAGACCTGTTGCAAAATACGCTTTTAGATTCTATGTAATTGTCATTTTCGGTCTTACTTCACCAAGATCTGAATAAATTTGGTGAAAACGTTTGAGTGATCATCTAACTTTACCGTGTCTGACATTCATTTGAACTTGTAACATGACTTCTTGTGCTTAACATTTTGCTTCATTCTGTATTTGTTGATTCTGCTGCTCCTAAAATTCAACTCCTTAGAATAAATTTATTGTCAGCAAGTCATTGCTTCATTTGTTTGATGAATACACGGCAAAATTTCGAGGACAGGTTCTGTAGAACATGCTTAAACTCGAGCTCTGAAAATTTGCAAATATGCAAGGATCTGTGGTATAATTTTAGTATCTTACAAGGAGTTGATGGATTCTGTTTTGGCCATTTTGAACAACTCAAATGCCTATTGAGTTGAAAATAGAGAATCCTGAATCAGGTTTTTCGGTTTTAGGTTCAAGTTTTTGGTTGCCACTGTAGCAGGAAACGACTTTTGCTGCATCTGGTTTCATATAATGATGCAACAAAGAAAAAACATCCCGAGGGTGTAGCATTGAACAATGTATAAGTTAACTGGATTCTCTCGGGTTTATGTTCCGTATAGATAACTCAGAATTCTATTTTGTGCCTCTGATGTTTTTGTCTGAAGTTCAATTAGACCCGGAAGCCACACACTTCAAGTTTTTTGAAGAAGGTGAAGTGAAACTCGGAAACTGTCAACTATAACAGTAAACTTTTTCTCTGAGCTAGTCTTTTTGTATTTTCAACATTAAAAAGAAAAAGGATAACCCTGGAAAGTCTACACGCTACAGTAAACAACAGGAATCTGCTGATGCCACGTCATCATCTGAAGCCTTTTCTTGGCCAATTCTTCTTTGGAAATTATAGTGATTAAATGTAATTAATATTATTATATGTCATTTAAGTTTATTGTGAATTATTTGTAATTGTTGGACAAAGGTACAAGTTTGTATCAAAATTTGACAATCCGTGAAGCTAAAGGGATAATTAGGGGAGTTTTGTGGGTTCCATCATGTGAGCCTTTAGCTTGACACAAATGGACTCTTGCCATTGAAAATCCATTTTTACAAGTTACACCCATCTTAAAAAAAAAAAAACAATGTTCAACTATTACTTGACTTTGACCAGTAAATTTTCTTAAACACTGGATCTCACTAATATGGAAAATTCAAGTACTATTAGCAGTCTCATGATTTATGTCATCCTTAATTCACTTTAATTAAGGTCCATTCATTTCATTAGTAAATTTTCTTAGACACTCGATGTCACTAATTTGAAAAATTTAGGTACTAGTAGCAGTCTCATGATTTAAGCCCTGCTCTGTTCACTTTCAATTTTGTTCAATTCACTTCAGTTAGGGCCATTTAATTAAGTTAAGTTTAGTTCATGTCAGGTCCATCAATTTTAATTGAAAAAGTAACGTACATAAAATAAGTTTATTTCAGTCCGTTAAGTTTAGTTCAATTTAGGTTTCAAAAGTTAAAGAGAACAAAGTCTTATTCAGTCACTGCAAGGGTAAAACTCATTGCATTTTTAATTCAGACTCGAACTTTGCTATTCGTATAGTTTAAACTATTTGGCTAAAACATTCATCACAATTCACGATTGATTGATAAAACTTGAATTAGAGGCTAATAATTGCTCATAAATGATATGTCACCAAATTATTCCCAACAAGTGGAAGACCATTAATTAATCACAACAAAAAATATATTATACGGTTGCATACAGTTGGATTTTCTTAAGATTAAATGAAGTCAATGACTTTATATTAGTAAACAAGTAATCCTAAGATATGTAACATGACGTTACTACCTTTTGAATTAATGTAGAGACAAAGTAGAGAAACCAAAAAAGGATGGCAAAAGGGGAATAAAAAATACCCTTTTGCTATATAAGAAGCTTTTTGGCAGTTTGAAATTTGTCCAACAATATAAGCAAGAGCAGCATCAGCAAATAAAATAGAGCCAAAGCAAGCCTTGCAACACAAGCAGAACTGTTGCTAAAAGCAAACCGTCGCTGAAAATCCTCAGCAAAGCAGCAGAGAAAAATAAAAGCAACTTCTCTTATCCACAAAAACAATAAACGTGCTCCCAAAGATCATTTTTCTCTCTTTATAGCCAATACTCTTCTCATTTCATCTCCCAAGTTTCCTCGTATCGAAAAGATTCGAACTTTACCTGAAATTCGAACACAATGGAAGCCACCAAATCTGCAGGAGACAATGAGATTTCTCTGCAGGTCAATGAGTTTAGGCGCCTAAGCGAAATGTACGGTTCGGGTGCCACAATTTTTGAGCCGAGAAATAGTATTGTAGACAAAGCAGACAGCAATGAAACTTCTGGATCTTCAACAACAACACCAGCAGTACCTGCACCCGAAAAGAAACTTACCCTTTTCGCTCTTCGCCTTGCAGTTTTTGAAAAGGCGGCTACTGGGCTTGGAACTCTCGGGTTTATTTGGGCAACGGTTGTGCTTCTTGGCGGCTTTGCAATCACTTTGGACCCTTCTGATTTCTGGTTTATCACTGTTATTTTGTTGATCGAAGGGACCCGGATTTTCAGCCGGAGTCACGAGCTGGAATGGCAACACCAGGCTACTTGGTCTATTACCGATGCTGGAATATATAGTTTTCGGGCTTTGAAATCGAGTTCAAACTTCATTTTGAAGGCCCTGAAGTCGTTTTTTAAACCGATTTCGAGTAGTAGAGAGTTGAGGGAGACGGATTCTAGGAAATTGGATCCCGAAAGGAACAAAACTCGGACTTGGACGAGCTCTGATGTCCTGATTCTTCCATATGCTCAATGGGTTTTCCTCTCAAGGAACATCAGCAAGCTTCTCTATTGGCTCCAGCTCGCTTCTGCTACAGCTTGTGTAGCTCTATCATTGATGAAACTAATCAAACACAACTACGGCAAAATCGAAAAGGGGGATACCGATAAGAGGAACCGAAAAGCGGCTCTGAGCATTTTTTACGCCTTGGCTTTGGCTGAGGCTCTGCTGTTTTTGATGGAGAAAGCTTACTGGGAATACAAGGTGAGCTACTGCAAGTTGCTGGAGAAGGTGAACACCGAATGCGGATTGGGGCCTTCGGGTTTGATTTCGATTCGAAGATTCTTCTATGATGCTTATTCGAGGTGCGTTAATGGAAGCATCTTTGATGGCCTGAAAATGGACTTGGTTAGTTTTGCCATGGATCTTTTGAGTTCCAAATCGTCAGATGAACAGTTGATCGGCGTTCGAATTCTCCGCCAATTCACAGTGAGCAAACGGTTTTCTGACGACACTCTCCAGAAGATTGGAACAAACATGTCGGTAATTGAACGGTTGGTTGAGATGCTGAATTGGAAAGATCCAGAGGACGAAGTAATCCGGCGGTTAGCAGCTGAAACTCTGTCAGAACTTGCCGGGAAGAAACAGAACTCGTTACGGGTCGCGGGAATCCCCGGGGCGATGGAATCGATCTCGTCTCTGCTTCAAACTTGCAGAAGCTCCACCATTTCAGCAGACGAAATTGGAGAGAAGAAACTCATCGCTGACCACGAAAACTACGCATTCTGGACTTTCAACCATTTAGGACTTCACATCCTGAAAAAGCTAGCTCGGGATCACGACAACTGTGGAAAGATCGGGAACACGAGAGGCCTTTTACCGAAGATCATCGATTTGACTCACGCTGAAAGCCGGATGTTGAGAGACGAAAACGTTTCGCATTCTCAAATTCTCACAATCAAGAGATCTCTGCAGCTGGTGAAGATGCTGGCCAGCACCACCGGCGCCACAGGGAACCATCTCCGGCGAGAGATTTCGGAGATCGTTTTCACGATTAGCAACATCAGAGATATTTTGAGACACGGGGAGAAATATCCGATTCTACAGCAACTCGGAATTCAAATACTGAGCTGTCTCGCCCTGGAAGAAGATGCAACCGAGAGAATCGGAGGCACTGGCGGCGTGTTGAAGGAGTTGTTCAACATTTTCTTCAACGACGGAGCGCAAAATCATGTGAGAACGGCAGCGGGGGAAGCACTAGCAATGCTGGCGTTGGAAAGCCGGAGGAATTGCCACCGGATTTTGAAGGTCAAGGTGCTCGAGAAGCTCGTTGATGCTCTCGAGATCGATTTGCTTCGGGTTAATTCCGCGAGAATTCTCAGAAACTTGTGTGCCTACAGCGGCAGAGATTGCTACCGCCATTTGCAGGGAGTTACAGCTTCAATACCTACTGTAAGTTCTCGATCGGAACCCTAATTTCGTCAAAATTACGAATAGTTTCAGAATCTAAATCTTACCTTCTCATTCAATTGCAGGTTCTGAGATCAATCATGACAGAAGAGGAGAAATTGCAGGAAGTGATGGTCGGTTTAGCAGCAGAAGCATTCAAATACTCGACTCCCCAAGAATCAAGCGCGGTTTTCCAGAAGGCGGGGATCAAAGAGGCTGAATTAGCCGGAAAAATAGTGCAGATCCTCCAAAAGAACGAATTCCCATCTGCAAAAGTACCAAGAATCCGGCGATTCACAATCGAGTTAGCAATTTGGATGATGAAGGAAAACACAGAAAACATTTGTACCCTCAGAGAACTCGGATTCGAAAGAGAACTTGAGCGGGTTTTAGAAACCACCGCAGAGCTCGAAAGCTTCAATATTTTCTCCGGCACAGTTGGGCTGAGCCGCCATAGCTCAACTATTCATTCATTGGTGGAGAAAGCGCTCGATTTGTTGGCAACTGTATAACGGTTCTGTAAATTCAAATTTGCCATTTTCTTCATTCTTTTCAATCTTTTATATCAACACAATGTAAATATCCAAAGAACAGAATGAACACAACCAATCAATCGATCTATTTCCCCCCTTTCGTTTCTCGTGTATTTTACAGTACTAAGTGCTGCTACAATCTTAATTACAGAACAAATAATCACCCATGTTGTTGAAAACCGAAAAATATCCTTTTCCCGAATTTTCACCGGTTGTTTCGGAAGAAGCTGAAATCCCACCGGCGCAACAAACCATCCATCACGTTGTTTCCCGGGTTTCGCTCTACTGTCAACGTGGCCTTTGTGCTACTTGACAAGTCGGTTTCGGCTGAGTTCGGGGCAATTGCTGACGTGTCGCCTCGAGATGAGGTTGTTGAGCTTCCTGATTCTGCTGTTGGTGGTGATGTGTCGATTGATGTTCCTGCTGACACACTTGGATTAGGCGATGGGTGTTCTTTTGCTGAAATTGTACCGTTGCTCAATGGAGGACTACTTTCTGCATTTGAATTTGAAGGTTCGGGTTCGCTGTTCTTGCTTTCGTTTTGTGAGGATTGGTCAGAAGTACGGTTGGAATTGGCTTGTTGTTCTTCGGGTTTAGGACGCTGCGTTTCCAAGTCCTTCAATGATGCAATTACTGCTTCCATCAACATCTGCAAAACTCGGGAAAGGCAAGTTGTTAGAAGCATAGTTAGATCGAGAATAGAAATTCAGATACTGTGAATCGCGAATAATAAGATTCAGTTTACGTTTGTTAAATCATAAAAACAGATCTTATAACATGTTTATTTAAAGATATTTATCACATTTTAGTCTAAAAATGCAATGGAAAAATAAGAACACGAAATTATACTAACTTTTTCTGCTTCTATAATTTCAATTTCCATTTTTAGTTTTTACTATAAGATTATATATCGTGAATCGTGAGATTCATGAATGATTTCGGTGGATTTAGATTCACGCTATAGATTTAGAACAATTTATGGCCAAATTGAATCGAATCGTAGGATTTGTATCGAGAATCATAAGATTATGATAACGATGATTAGAAATAGGGGTGAGCATTCAGTTCTACTGGAACCGAACCAAATTGCTCCAACCGGAGTAGTTCCTACACTTAGAGGAGAGCATTCAGTAAAAATGAAAAATCGGTAAATCGGTTGAACTAATTCGGTCCGGTTCAGTTCGGTTCCGGTAGAACCGAATGCTCACCCCTAGTTAGAAGAGTTTTAACATGTCAGTTAACTGATGCAAATAAAACTACTAACCCGTTCTTCCTCCTCTGCATCACAAGGGAAACCGGTCAAATCGTCTAGCTGATACTCAACATATTGATCATCATTGCTAGCCATTGGTACATGTGGGCCATATGGATTGCCGTCGGCTAATTCAAAGCTGATCATATTTGATGATGATGACGAATCATTGCCATCGATTTCTCCGCCCTGCAACAAAATTTTGCCTGAGAACCTATCAACCCGTATTTTCAATATAAAATGAAGGAGAAAAAGGATACCTCGGTTTCAGATAGGTTGCTCTTTGATGGAATATCTGAAGGAACCTGAACAGATTTAATGAGGCGATTTTAGTACTCAACTCAATGCAGTCGAAAATTGAAGTCCGATCGAGAATGAAGGTCATAAATATGCATCAAATTCCTCAACCATCGGATACATCTTTACCACCAGTACTTTCATGAAATAGCTTACTGTCCCTCTAACTAATCAGTTATTTCTTTTACCTCTCTCAACTATGCAAAAGTGCACCGAATTGCCGCCTAAACGCCACATGTCAGCTTCTGGTCAATTTTGACTTTTCAAATGTCATTCTACTGATCTTATCTCTCCAACAAGAAGCTGACATGTGGCGTCAAGGGCGTAAACTAGTGCATTATTTCAAGTTTATGGAGTCAAAAAGAACTAAACGTTGGAGAAGGAGTAGGCTATCTAGGCCAAGTACAGGCGAATATGTAAAACAACAAGAATAAATAATGGACTGACCTCCATTCGACTCATCGGTCTTTTAGGACGAACTTGCTTACTGGCATCGGTATGACTCGATGATGGTTCTGGTACACATTCGACCAACAAACAAAAACAATTAGTCAGCCAAACAGTTCAGAGAAACTTACAACATTAGAAATTAGAAAACATTATGCCTAATGGCAGCCATGCCTTTTGATGTAACTGCAAAATCCAGGTTATCTCCCACTCTATTCACAGAGCTCCAGCTATTCTGAAGATAAAACATTCGATGATCAACAAATTATAGCCGATAAATTTTTATTCTTGGAGTAGAGTAAGGGATAGTCGAGCAATGTACCTTCCCAAGGTAATCAGTCACAGCATCAAAATATGTTTCGCCCACCTCATCTTCTGGTGGATGCAAAACATTGTGGAAGAAAATATTTATCGAGTCAAAGTAGAATTGTGGACGTGGCGAGTTGTGATCTCCCTCAAATTTGATAATATTCTTGTCGCCCTGAAAGAAGTGTTATAAAAGAAGGTCAAGTGAGAACAAGTAGCATTTGAATAATTCAAGCGCTCATTATTTTATGGAAAACGAATGAAACTTACCATATATGCCTCATATATACGATCCGAGTGATGAGGTTGTATAAAATCATCATCAATGGCATGTCCGAATAAAGCTGGAACAAAACATGATTTTGCCACCTGTTACACAAAATATGAGTCACAGACGAAAAATTATTACCTTTCATCAGAATAGTTCATATGGCAAAGAATCCTGAAATTTCTGGAGATTATATTGATGGTATATATATATGCCATTGTCAGTAAGTCGGCGTGTGATTATAATGCCATTACTAAGTCCAACAAGTAAACTATCACTGAATTTGTCGATTGATTTACTAAAAAGCCCTAATCCAGCTACACTATCCAACAATTGAACCAAAGAGATAGTACCTTGATAGTGTTAAGATCTGTTATATCAAACTTCGCCTTTTTCAGGACAGCTTTTCTCATGAATTGAATGGCGACCTTAACCTAAAACAAGCAACCGGAAAAATTGAGTTCACAGGAGAATACAAACAAGCATTTCTTGAAATCCCTTTGTATACTTGATTTCAAAAAGTGATGACAGAAACTCTATGATACTTAATATTTCACTGTTGTGAAGCAGTAAAGCTACTCGATTGGATACATATTGTCTGAATTATTGTGAAGTGGTCGAAGAGATAAGCATACAGTGAATTTGGGAAAGCGGAATTTGTAAGTATCGACAAGTTCCATCATCAAGTCAACCAAATCAGAAAATGGACTGTCAAGAACCATTCCTGCAATTGAAGGATCCTCTGCTCCATACATGAGGCTGCAATAATAACCAAGCAC
>CAOJBJ011892094.1:0-10394 GCA_948291685.1 Euphorbia celastroides | reverse complement strand
AAAGAAAGCCACAACTCCAAGAAAGCCAGAACCGACCCAGGCATCGCAGTCTGAACGCCAATCCAAGAGAACAAATGCGCCCAAATGGCCGAACTTTCTTTATAAAATAAGAAAGCGTGGTCTACAGATTCCTCTTCCTGACAGAACGGACAACAAGCATCTTGAACAGAAAGGACATGCCTCCGAAAGAGAAAAGCTCTCGTTGGAAGATGAGAGTGAAGTAAAAGCCAACCAAAAAATTTGATTTTGGGAGTAATATAAGAATGCCACAACAAAGAAAAATCGCCAAGCTGATGAACCGACAACCTTCGACGACTGAAATCCTTTCCAAATGAGGACACCGAAAATTAAAAATCAGGAGATAAAGTCCAACAAAATGATTTTGGTTGAGAGGAAAACAAACAGTTCGCCCCAGCTACCTGATTCTCAGTTTGAAGACCAAACTGAGATGGGCAAGCCTCGACAATCCATCTCTTCAACTCGTCAACACGATCCCTGGAAGAAAGTCTCAAGTGTCTCTTCCAAAAATGTCGAAGAAAAGGAGAATTCCCAAACAACCACAAGAAGGCCGCATTAAGTGAAGAAAATTTCTTATTTGACAGCCCATATAAGTCAGGAAATAATGAAGACAACACATTGGCTGTCCAATTATCATGCCAAAATAAAGCCAAATCTCCTCTACCGATTCTAACTAAAACAACACTTCTGAAATGGTTCCAGACATCCTCTTTTCGAATGCAACAATGAACAGTTCCCCTCTAAATATGAGACAACTTTTTGAAATCTGAAATGGTTAAGTCATACCATGAAGAAAAACCATGGCGTTGAACACAAATCTGGAACCACAATGAATCACGATCACAAATCTAAATATGCCAGACCAATTTGAGAAGCAAACTGGAATTCATTAACCCCAAATCCTTGATTCCTAACCCATCATACTCTTTTGGCAAGCAAATAGTATCCCAATTACTTTGCAAATGTCCTTCGACTCGTGACAACCCCTCCATAAAAAATTCCTCATAATCGTCACTAAGAATTGCTGAACTGAGGAAGAAAGCTGGAAAAGAGATAATTGATAAATCGATAGTGAAGACAATACCAATCTTATCAGAACCAATCTATTAGTAGAAGCAATACAAAAGAGAGAAATACTATCTATCGGAGGCTCCATGCACTATCGGAGGCTCCATGCACTCAGAAAAATACCAGTGCAATGGGAGATCAAGCACTAGTTACAAGGTAAACAAAATGCGTCAACTAAGCTTTCACAATCGCGTCCAAAGAAAATATGAGATTATACATTAACACGAGCAAAAGAAATATTTAAGTAGATGGAACTAAAATTTAACTGAAAATCAATTGTATCAACAAGAATCGAGTTTTTTTAACTCTACCCTCACCAACATGCATTATTTTTAAAATAAATAATTAATTACGTCCATTGTTATAACCGGAAGGAGTATTAATTAAATATTAACTGTTGAATGAAAATACTGTGAATATTAGTATAAAATTTCGTACGGTCAATTCGTTGATAAAAGGCATGTCATATTATATTGATTCCCTCCTTTGCAGCGGCTTCTCGGAAAACAAACACATTCGATTCAAACTCCACAGAATCCTCACCGGAGACAAAGTAAAGATCCAAAAAATGGGCCATCCGCCGCTGAAGGCCGTCACCGTCACCCACGTCCGGTACCAAAAAGGCGACCAATTAGGCCATTTCCTCGCCTGGATTTCGCTGCTCCCAATCTTCATAAGCCTCGGCGGATTTATCTGCCATTTCATTTTCCGGCGAGAGCTTCAGGCTATGTTCTTCGCTCTCGGCCTTATCATTTCCCAAATAATCAGCGAAACAACTAAAAATTTCCTCCGGCAAGCCCGACCGGAGACCTGTATTATCCTCGAGATGTGCGAGAATCACGGCTGGCCGTCGAGCCACTCTGTGTTTATGTTCTTCTTCGCCGTGTACTACAGACATTTAAGGGAATTGGATTGACGGAGGTTAAGAACAAGTGGAGGGCGAGCTTTTTGCCGTGGGTGAATTCGAGGGTTTATTTGGGGTACCGAACGGTGGGCCAAGTGGTTGACGGTGCTATTTTTTGGGGTTTTGGTTTGTGAATTATCGGTTGGATTATGCGTTTCCGGCGATTGAAGAGAGTGAATATGGGAGGAGGTTTTATGTGAAGGATACACATCAGTTGAATTTTGAATTTAGTGGATGTATGGAAATAAGTAGAATCCTCACCAAGAAAACCGACAGTAAGCAAGTTAAACTATGAGGTCATGAATTTTTTACTACTGAATAAGTTATCTATTTGTGATAGCAACCGGAAGTAAACTGTCAGTGAATGTCTAACCAGCAATAAGAGGAAACTATTGGAAAGATGGGGTGCACGAAAACAATATATATAGGTGAAATTCCTGTTATATTTTCACACTTTGAAAGCACTTCTCTCCTAATGTACGGTACGTTTAGAAAATTTACTTTTGCAGAAATCAATTATCAATTTAAAACTTTTGTAAAACATCATATAAAACTCAAACTTTCATCTTTACTGACTATAGTTTTTACCAATATCAGTCCTAAAGTGGTCTTACAGAATAGAACTAGTGCGCTATATATAAGGCTTAAACACTTTATCTTTTAAAACAACATCTTCTGAGGATGCTAACGTTGTAAGGAAAACCAGTGAATAAGCTTTGGAAAAAATTATATCAATTTATAAACAACAGTTTTGGTTGAACGCATAAATTATTTGGTTATCAGATTTTATCTTCTTATAAAGTCTCTATACCTTTTCACTGCGACACACTGAAGAACACTAAATATTGAAAGATTTGTTATCCCTATGATCGTAAATTATAGACTCAATGGATGGCTTATAGCTATTATATACCAACTATTACTATGAAAAGTTTTTTCTTTTTGTTATGTTTTGCTTCCTTTATCTTGTATAATTTATATAATCTCATATGATTCTACGATGGAAAAAGTTGCAAGATATGTGCATTTTATTCAATTTAAAACTGTAAAAACAAGGAATAGTTTACCTGATATATGCTTCCATTGTGGTCAATTTTATGCTTCTAGCCACGCATCTGTACCTGCACTATGATAATTTAAAGACACATTAGATTTGCCAATTTCAATATTACTTGTACAAACTATCGGCCACACAAATTTCAATTTTCCCACCAATAATCAAAACAAGATTTCAATGTCCTTCAAACTTGGATATGTATTGGATCATACTTCAGTGTTAAGAAACCAACAAATAGCTAAAAATCTCCACGCAACACAAACATACGATGCACAACAGCACACAAATCCAAAGGCTCATCCAGTACATTCCAATAACGGCTAGCGATTAATGGATGAAATGATTTACCTTCGCACAACAGTTAATGAGGAACGCAGATAAACTAAAATGACAGATCTAACTCATTAGAAGAATGATTAAAAACAACTTAAAGGCATGCAGTCTAGTCCTCTACCAAGAACATTATATCTGATAAAAAAGATTAAAAACAACCAAATATTGATACAATCTGCTGCATCATGAATATTGACGAGATTACCATCAACGAATATTTGTCAACATGATCACATTAAAGTTCGATTGACAAAAAAGAAGCTAAAAGGCTGAATCGAACTTCCCAAAAAACAGTATTGAACTCAAGATTGTTCAATGAAATAAAAAAGTGAAGATACCACAAAGTTTGGTGTGTGCAAATCAGAATCAAAATCAAGACCGTTTCAGGCAAGATGATGACAACTATGGGGCCATTTTAAATAAAAGCTAATCCCAGCCATCACAACAAACCAGTTTAAAGCTCGAGTAAGCATTAAAGATTTGAGGAAATGTTGACAATCTTGATAATGCACGGAAATAATCAACCTAATGAGTGTTTGAGACGAACAACTATTACTTATCACAGATTACCTGCAGCCCCTACTGCACCTGGAAATTGTTTTACCAATGGCTGGTCTACATTCATAATTTAGACCACAAAAAAATCCATGTCTAAGACTGCATTGACATGCAAATTTCATTTGAGTCATATTAGCAACCCATAAAATAAACATATGCTCGAAAAATTACAATCTCAAAGTAATAGTTGTTCGTCTCAAACACTCATTCTCCCAATTAAAACAATGCCAGCATGATTGAAGCAAAAGCTCACAAGAAGCGTCTCATATTTGTCAAACAAATAAACATTGTTTACCAGGCAAGAATGTCATAAAAACACGAAAATAGGTCTCAAAAACTTTTTCACACATGAAATATATGCCTGTTTAAAATCTTGCATCTTAATGGATTTTCAAGATGAAACCAAACTGTGGAGATACAACAAATCTAGCTACATATTTGATAAACAGGTAAGAAAAAATAGCAGCATTTCACTAACGAGTCATTCTGAAGCATCGAATTTCATGAATAAATGGGTACATTATTCAGAATTATCACAGAAAACAATTTCATGATTAAGAAAAAATGACTTTCCACAAAATATATGACAAATCTAACAGGGTGCAAGAATGATCTACTCGTAGAGGAATCTATGATTGAGTGTAGATTAATACATGTTCTGGAACAGCAGGCAAAATATGGTAGAGAAATCTCTCTATCTCTACAAAGAAAGGTTAAAGCTCGGGGAGATGATTCAAGAAAAAAGAATGAAACTACTAGAAAAAGCCACACTCAGAGAGCTCGTGTCTAACATTTATCAAACAAAATATTGAGTCTGTATTCTATATAAATCATTATGAAATTATCCACAAATAGCAGGAACATAGTTACTTAGGAGCAAAGACAGTGGGAAGTTCTGCTGAAGTAACTGGAGAACTAAAACACTACAAAAAAATTAAACTATGTAGACTTTGAATTCAAGTGTGTTTCCAAAATATGAGGCATAATTTAAAATATTAAAAATTTCTCCATTCTCAACAGCTGACACCACAAAAAGCTTCTTCATCAATCATCAGTTAATTAATAAGCAAAATTTTCTGGACACTAAATTATTAACAAACTGAACAGATTAACAAGAAAAAAAGTTCAATGCGATGTCAAAATCTCAATAAATCTATGCTGAGCAGGGACTATGGATATACCTGATGATTCCAAAAGTCACGAATAAATGTGATTTATGCTTTGGTCCAAGTATTATGATTTCAAAGTAGAGCCATAGAAGACAAAGCCTAAAATCAAATACTTGAATTGGTCAAATAATTACGACTATGGAATTCCGACTAGTGAAAATGAGGCGGTGCCACAAACAAATGATGGTATCTCACCATTTATTATAACCTTTGGTTTCTATGCACTAAAAGCATACTACAACACAAGTTCTTGTTACGGTCCCGGGTTATGGATCGAGTTATGGGGTTATAGAATGAACGAAAAAGGCTCGGGAATCTTAATACCTCTGAGTTTCAAAGTACTCAACACTTAATTGATTTTTTCCAAGCTTCTTTTTCCATTCACAAAATCTGAATAAACACCCTAAATAACTACCACAACTGCATTTACAAAACCATGACTCAATCATGGTCCTCATGGAGCATAACTGCCTAACACAAACCCACTAATTGAAACTACCCAATTAACTAAAACTAAAATGGAAGTGGAAATTACCATCTCCTATGAAAATGAAAAGACAAGAAACGTAACTTAATTAAAAGATAAAGCTAATTAAAATATGACCAGCCAATGAATTCTTCTTTTGTTGCCACGTCATCCATTGGCCACATAACAGTTCTCATTCCCATCAGTTTCACAACAATACCGTTCATCAAACACAAATAATATTAGTTCCATTTATATAATGGTATATTTCTAGTTTAATCAGCCAATATCAAAACAGGAAAAAGAAAACTAGAACACAATGGAAGCAGAGACATAAAAAACATGGATTTGAGGGTTTAATGAACCGGGTTGAGAAAAGATTACATATTTGTACTGATGGTGGTTGACGGTGGAGGCAGCCACAGTTGGGATTGTAGATTACAAAACCCAGAGAGGAAAATAGTTTTCTAGTTTCCTGTTAGAGAACAATTCTAACAACACAAATATTTCTATTTTCCACTTATCCTGGAAAATTATGGAGGGAAACAAACAAGCCTTATTTTCAAAATTAAGTTTGAATCTCCTTTTCAGCAATGCACAATAGCCAAGAACGTAACAAGAAATATAAATCTACAAATAATCTATCAAATGAATGGAGCATATCAACGTTTTTTTAGCATGTTAATGTAACAACGGTAAGCTCAAGAACGAGCTATTATGGTTTTCCAAAGCCTGCATTCCTATTGGTGTCATGTCACTAGTCACTATAAACACATTATAGCAGAATCGTGCACGTAAACATAACTCAGGAAATGAGATAAACAAAAACCACAACAATTATCGAGGAAGCTATGTAAAACCTAATGATAAATCTAATTGTTAACAAGATTGACTAAAAACAACTTGACGGCACTCTCCACTACCGAGAACATGAGTCTGATAATCAACTAAACAACAATCCAAATAACCAAGAATCATTGTTGTCTGCTGCATAGGAGATTTGCTAGAAACAAATATCTGTCAACATGATGACACCAAAGTTGAATCTCAAAACAAGATGCTAACCGTGTCAAGTCAAGGAAAACAAAAAGTGAAGATACCAAACAAGCTAATAGGTGTTGCAGATCAGGATCATAATCAAGACTATTTGAAGCCAAATAAAGAAATATCAATTCTGCAATGCAATTCCCATCCATCACAATAAACCGGTTCAAAGCAAGGCTAAGCATTACCTGATCATGGCCAATATGCACATTTGATCCTAAAAAAGATAGCTGCATTTCACTTGGGAAGTGTTCAGTTCAAATTTCTCAAACAAATTGTTCTGAATAAAATGGAATCCCCATGCATATGTCGGGAAATGACTCTCGAGAATATATATATAGAGCCTACATGACAAATTTAATATATTTTAAGAATGATCGGAAAATAAGGAAATTCAGCTATCAGCCTACAACTGATGAAAATTGATGCTTGTTCTGAAGCACCAGACGATGTATGGTTCCCTATTTTCAAAGGGTCAACCTAAGATTATCCACAAATAGCAAGAACATAGTAAGTAGTATAACGTACATACTACATAGTACAGGAGGAATTCAACTGCTCTCTAGCTATATGAGACCATAAGATTCTTCTGGATAATTCAGGGATGCACGGATTTGATTGGTATGGAACTTACCTCTTGATAATAATCTTTAGCTATACGAGACTATTAGACTATGAAATCTATTATCTAAGGTCATGAAATTGCTATCATTGTCTACTAATGACAAGGCAATATAATTCAGGGGAATGGTCGCTAGAAGGGATGCTGCTTAGGAAGCTGTATAAACTACTTAAAATTATGAAAACTATTCATATTGATGGACCCATCTCAAAGAATTCAAGTAGGAAAGAAAATGACATTACTGAAAATTGAAGGCAACAGGCAACATAACAAAGGGAAAGGATAGTGGTAGCTCTGCTCACATCTAGAAAAAGGAAAAGTTAAAAGTTAATTATGCTACCAAAATAAGTTCTGATGAATGTTACAACCGTTACCACGACATCAGTAAGGATTTCAACATCCATAAAACAAAACAAGAGTTGCTAACAACTCTAACCAAAGGTGGACACTCATGGAACCATGCCCCATACTTGTCATAAAATCAACCGCTGTGGCTAACAAATGTGCAGCCTAACTCGCAGACCTTCTAAGAGACACGATTTTAAACTGTGCAATACTGAAAGATCAAACCTATGTGTTGTTTCATTGGATAATTTATTGTACTCATATGTTACATAGTAAGAGTCTAAGAGAAATATCTTTTTCCATTAGTAAAGCAAAAGGTTCAAGATACCAATAATCTTAAGTAATTCTGGAATTGCCACCTTGGTTGTTCTCTGTTTTTCTTTTATATGATCTAAACTTTCAAACAGGAATGATCAACTATAGTGGTGTAATGCATTTCTGCTCGAGCTGTCTCTAATTGCGGATAAGAAATTCAATAAAAAAGAGCAAGGATCCAATAGCAACTACTAATACCAGATGCTTACTACACCCTATCATACACCGTAACTGTAGTAGTTTAAAGACACAAATCAATCCACAACGAGGTTCATACAATTCTAAACTTGCTTACGTCTACCTCAAATAGAATAGAATACATGCACTTCCAGTAGTTTAGTTTGCAATATCTAACTAACCCTGAAGGCAAAACCATGCAGACATGATGACACAGATAATGGGAAGTATTCAATATCGAGTAAAATAATCCAGACTAGCAGACTCATCTCAATGCATTCAAACAGCAAAAATGATTACACTACAGGAACTTAAGAAAAAGACCATTGGAAATCGCATTGCATCGATTTCAATATATGAGTTAGTAACAGCATTTATACATATATATGTCATTAATGGCTGACACCACCATGAACACCTATTAATTTTTGGCAACCGAATTCCAATTATCCAATATTAACAAGCAACAAAACAGTGCCATAAACAACAGTGTCTACAATACAAGTATTCAAAGCCTAATCATATTCACAAGTAACCAAAGTCGCAAGCTCAACAAATCTACGTAAACCACGATTAAATATTTACCCGATCAATACCTAAATGAACAAGTATTATGATTGTGAAAGAAGATCCATATAAAAGACAACACCTAAAATACAAGTATTCAAATGATTTTGAATCTGAAATTTAAACTACAGTATATGTATGATGCATCAGGGCCATGCAAACTGACAATCTATAGTATGCAATGGTTTCTTTGAAAAAATAACTACAATACAAGTTGCTTTCCCATATATTTCAAAACAACAACAAAAAATTGATTTCAGTATCCCAAAGAGCTAAAGTATCATTCATTATGATTTTCCAATGAAACAAAAGGATTTCCAAGGCATGCACATAAAGCCAAATTATCACATACCTCAAATTGAAACAATCCACTAAATTACAAGCTAAATATATCACATTATTCATTGGAATTTCTAGTTCTATGTTTTAGTGGAGTTATCCTCTTCAATCATCAAGAAAATTAGAATCATAGGATACTCCAAATATGAAAATCTCTTAGAGTCAGGCTGCTTATGTCATTAAACTAAATTGTGAGCTCGTGTTTCACTTGCTGTCACCCTCATCTTTCAGCCATTAATTTAGAATCATAGGAAACTTCAAAATGAAACAGTTTCTTAACGAGACAAGTTACATATGATACCAAAAACAATAAATCGCCATTAGACAATAACTCAAGATGTCAAGGAAAACCAACAATGACAGAAGACTGACATGAAAAATCAGCATCCGATATTCATTCTAAACTGAAGACCAATAAAATCCCACTTAAATGACATTTATAATCTTACAATAAAAACTATAGCGTACACCTCAAATTGCAAATTTCTTCTTTTCATAAATTTAAAATTTCAAACAAGTATGAACAAAGAGGACTATCATACCATCCAAAACGAGTAACTGAACCAAATATTCCAGAGTCAGGCTGCATATGCATTACAATGTACAATGGAAATGCTACTTTCATGTTCCAATAAGAGCTCCTTGACTTTCAATTGAAACACTTAATATTTCAAAAACTACACAATTTCTTTGAGTTGAACTATATAAGTATTATAACTCCAGTTTTCAAAACATTCATGTGATATAAAGATAACTCAAATTGAAACATGAGGAAAATCTTTTAGAGTCAGGCTACACATGGTATATCCTATTTGTTGGACCAGTCTCGTTGATGCCTAAAACCTCGCTGAAGGAACAGCTCGCTGAAGGGTTTTTCTCTGGCTGGAAGACATTCTCAGCGAAGAAAGTCACGCAGTAAAGCATTTGGGAGAAGCACACTGAGAGGAAATGCTGCTGATAAAGACATAAGCGCTGACGCAAAAAGTTAGTTTGTCTTATGTCAAGTTATCTAAGTCCGACAAAAAGGACAACGCATTTAATGCGGCATGAGAAAAAGACAAGCGCGCATTTAATGCATTCTGAAAAAGATAGGAGGTGCGAAACAAACACGGAATGACGCACCTGACATCCAGAAAACGCGCAGTACCTAATTCCGGCAAAAAGGAACCTTGGAAACCGCTACACCAATCAAAATTCAACAACTCAAGGTCAAAGCCTCAAGAATTCAGAATTTGCAGTAGGTTAAGTCTCCAAGAAAGAGAAGCCTCCAATGAAAAATTATCGTTGTGAGTAACGGGCAGAATTCTCTAGCTTTTAGTTAGAAAATTTCTAAACGGTCTGAAAACAACGGTAATATTTCTTCTGACTATAAAAGGAGAATCAAAGACGAAGAAAATAATCAAGAAATTTCT